>CAJUYI010001662.1:25170-39088 GCA_910591695.1 Galerucella pusilla
TTTTTTTTTTTTTTTCCCTTCGGAGCCGTCCTTTCGCCGGTACCACCTCAGCCTCCTGGGCTTATTGTGGATACTCCTAGTGTTCTGACTACAACCTATTCAGCCAATCCGTTCCCTGTATTAGCTCATACAGGTTCTTAGCTGGTTGATTGTAGAAGTCTTCTGGAGTCATTTGGGTTCTACCATAAAGTTTCTGCCTTCTGTGGTCCAGCGACTCACAGTTGCATAGTATATGCAGAGCTGTTTCGGTATCCTTTTTGCATCTTCTGCATGTAAGGTCTCCGTTGTACAGCCCTATTTTGTTTAGGTGCTCCTTTGTGGGAAAGTGTCCCGTAAGTAGCCCCGTACTGGTGCGCAGTTTGTTCCTGCTCATTGAGAGCAGTTCTTTCGTTACTTTTTCTGATGGTTCTTTTATGAATTTCTTCCCATGTATTTGCCCAGTCGTATTCTTCCAGTATTTCTTGTGTTGTTCTTTCAACCACCCTTTTAACCATGACCTGGTTAAGCATCTGGGGATGCCCACAGCAGGTTCGGGTCCGTTCATCAGAGTTGACGATCCTACTCTTGCGAGTTCGTCAGCTTTTTCATTGCCTGCGATTCCTTTATGACCTGGTACCCACTCCAGTGTTACACTGTTCCGAGTCGCCAGTCTTCTAAGTTCTTCGCCGCATTCCCATACTAGCCGAGATGTCACCCTATAGCTCTGAAGTGCTTTAAGGGCGGCTTGGCTGTCGCTGTAGATCCTGATCTGCCTGTTGTTGTAGGCTCTCATACTGTTAGCCCTTGCACACGCAAGTATTGCATAAACCTCTGCTTGGAATACAGAGGCGTATTTTCCTAGCGAGACGATTCCTTCATATTTGCTCGTCTTGCTGTATATGCCCGCTCCGGTGCCGAGTTCATTTTTAGATCCGTCTGTATACCAGATCAGTTCATTCGCTCTACTAAGTGGTGGTGCGTTCTCTTCCTCAAGCTTCTTTCGATCTTTGATAACAATCTCGAAGTTCTTGCGAAAGATATATTTGGTAGTCATTTGGTCTGTTGGCATTTTGAAAATGTCATCACCCACCTGCCTTATCTCTGTGTGTCCTCTCCCATGTGCCACATCATGGTCTAGTGCTTTTTCCAGTCGGGTTAGTGCTGCCCTTGCTTCACACATTATGACATAATGTAGTGGAGGAAGGTCTAGCATTGTTTCCAGCGCCGCTGTAGGAGTAGTCCTCATTGCCCCTGTAATGCCAGTGCATGCAAGTCTTTGCACCTTGCTTAGTTTTAGCATAGCAGAGGATTGTCTGGTCTTTGGCCACCATACCAAAGATGCATATGTTATCCTGGGAATGACAACCATTTTGTATAGCCAGTGTACCATGCTGGGTCTTAGTCCCCATTTAATGCCGTAAGTACGTCTGGCAACCATGAAGGTCACCTCCGCTTTCTTGATCACGTGCTGGAGGTGTCGGTTCCAAGTTAAGCCTGGGTCTAGGACAACCCCAAGATATTTTACTTCATCCGACAGTCGTATTGGTTCACCTTGAAGCGTCAGAGGGCCAAGTCCTTCCCTTTTCCTTCTTCTGGTGAACGCAATTATCTGTGTTTTCGAAGGGCTAATACGTAGCCCTTCTTTTACAGTCCAGCCTGTTACTGCATTTAAAGCCATCTGGAGTCTGTCTCTGGTTGTACTGTTGTATTTACCTTGGGATAGAATTACCAGGTCGTCTGCATATCCTATGGTGTTGAATCCTCCTCTGTGTAGGGTTCTGATGAGCCCGTCCATGACCAGGTTCCACAGCAGCGGGGATAGTACTCCCCCCTGCGGACAGCCCCTGGTTGCACATACTGCCATTGTTTCCCCCATCAGAGTTGATTCTATGAGCCTGCTTCTGAGCATGCAGTCTATCCACCTGCAGCTCGTGGCATCGATCCCTAAATTCCTCGTCGCCTTAGCTATAGATTCATAGGAGGTGTTGTCAAAAGCTCCTTCTATATCAAGAAAGGCTGCCAGCAGCACCTCTTTGTTTTCCAGCACGTATTCAGCCCTTTTTATGAGTTGATGTAATGCTGTTTCGGTTGATTTTCCCTCTCTGTATGCATATTGATCTTGGTGTATTGGTCTTGAAACCATTATACCATCTCTACTTAGTCTGTATCTTGTTTTTTCTGCAACACTTTCCACCACCATATGTAAAGGGGTGAGGTTGAGAATCACATGGCTGCCGTTGGGCATGTTCTCATTGCTCCTGTAATGCATATACAGGCTAGTCTTTGAATTTTGGAGAGGTTTTCTCTTGTCATCAATAGGCTAGTTCTACTACTCCACGCAATGGCTCCATAAGTGATGATTGGTCTCACTATGGCAGTGTACATCCAGCTTAGGATTTTTGGGTTACAGCTCCAGTTTCTTCCTGCCAGATTTCTGCACACCATTATAGCCATTTTTGCCTAGTATGTAATCTCCTTTTCGTGTTTGTTCCACATGAGTTTACTGTCTAGAGTTAAACCTAGATACTTGACTTCTTGTCTCCATTCAATATCGTTCCCATCAAGTTTTATGGTTTTGAGGTTGAGTTTTCTTTTCTTAGTGAAGGCTATCAGGATGGTTTTAGTGGGGTTGATGCCAAGTCCCACTTGCCTACACCAGCTATTTGTATAGTTCAGACCCTTTTGTACAATATCGCAAAGGGTGTTATCGAATTTCCCCCTGGCTGTTATGACAATATCGTCGGCATATCCTTGGCAGGATATTCCGAGATCCGTCAAACCACACAGGAGTTCGTCAACCGTCAGACTCCACATTAATGGGGATGCTACTCAACCCAGTGGGCATCCTCTGGTAGTGCAGATGGAGACAATGTCTTTGCTCGTCCTCGTCTCTGCTATTCTTGTGGTGAGCAGTTCCGACATCCATTTGGATGTTGTGCTGTCTACACCTCTTCTGTTCAATGCTCTT
This sequence comes from Galerucella pusilla, assembly GCA_910591695.1. Lineage (NCBI taxonomy): Eukaryota > Metazoa > Arthropoda > Insecta > Coleoptera > Chrysomelidae > Galerucella > Galerucella pusilla. The sequence continues at coordinate 28,118 of CAJUYI010001662.1, forward strand.
CTGACTGCCTCATGTGGAGTATTGTCAAAAGCTCCTTCTATGTCCAAAAATGCACATATTACAGTTTCTTGGTTGTCTAGAGCACCTCGGATATCCTCCGTCAGTTGTACCAGTGCAGTCTCCGTAGATCTGCCTGCCCGGTAAGCATGCTGACATGGGTGGAGAGGTAGTCTCTCTAGGATTTCCGTTCTAATATGGTTATCAATAGCCTTTTCCATCGTTTTGTGTACAAACGATGTTAGACTAATTGGTCTAAAGGATTTGGAGTTTGTTGTGACCCTTTTTCCAGTGAAGGGTATAACACGAAGAGATCGGATAAGAAACGAGGATGTGAGAAAAGAACTGGAAGTAGAACCAATACTCGAATTATGAGATACAAAACGCTTACTTGGTTCGGACACTCAAGAAGAATGAGCAACAGACCAGTCAGGGATGTGTGGGAAGCCCGATAAATACTAGAAAGGATAAATGTGAAATGGGAAGAAGCAAAAAAGATGGCAAAAAATAAAAAAAATTGATTAATTTAATCTACTAACAAAATACTTAGATATAGATACCTACCCTTACACCTTCGGGTATAAAAAGGGTTTTTGATTATATGAGACGAAAATAATTTGACTTCAAACTTTTTATAATAAATAAAGCTATTTCAATTCAGTTTATTAGTTTAAATCTCATCTATATAATGGGTAAGTTTCTAGAGGCTCTGGGAATCATTTCTAGTTCGAGCAACTCTCGAAAGTCTTCATCATCTGTAAATTCTTGTAAATTAGCTCTCGCTTCTTCCAATTCCCCATTTTGTTCAAAATAATTCGCACTAAATGTTCAACGCGATAAATATATCTTTATATGCATTTATTTTTTTACTTATCAATGGAAATTAAAAATAACTGTAAAACGTCAATTGCAAACCTAAATTGAAGCAGACAAACAGATAGAACAAGTAAAATTGTATTGTTCCGTATTTGATCATAGGTTAACTCTCCTAGATCTGATGATAAACTTTTCGAAGGTTAACCAGTTGGTGAACGTCTAAATTCTCGTGTTACAACAACCATTTGAAGTTAACCAATGGTTAACTATAACAATGGTTTAACCTACTGAGTTACAACACACCCTTAGCCTGTTTAATTAATGAAGGGTTATTCAATCTTTTGGCCATACCCTGTATATATTTTTTTTCGAATCGTTTCGCTATACAGCTATTTGTTGTGGCAGGTGAAGATCAACAAAAACGTCGTAGAAAACGCAATAAACAGTTTTTCGAGAAAAGTCGGTCAAGATTACAAATGGCACCCGAGTAGTTCAACTTCCGACGATATGTGGTTGGAGTGCGATGACGAAAATGTGAGAGCCATCACCACTCAAGAATTCATCGAAGAGTTAGCCCACAAGCCGAATTCGACGTCAACACCGTATCTACTGTTCTACGCCAAAATTACAGACAGACATAACGAATAACGGTATGATAATAGTAGATAGTTGAGTAGGATTTTGCAAAAGTTAGAAGTGGACATAGTACAAAAATATATATAAATATTATAAAGTTTCGGCTTTTGTTGTTCGTTTCTCAATATTTTTTTGGAAAATTCGCTTTTCGATAAAAAAAAAACATTCCTTCTTTATTAGGAAAAAAACATTTTTGGGAAATTTTACTGATTCGCTTATTATTTTTTTATGATTTACTTATAGTAGATTTTTCAAACCGAATTTGAAGATTTGAATCTCATTCCTAAAACGATTCCTTAAACGACCGGTGTAGTCTCTCAGCTGGTCAAATTTCGAATCATTTTTTTTTTAAATTATATCCAATAGAACCGGAAGTACATACATGCATATCTATTTAGGCCAAACAATAGGTAAATCCTAATAGGAAACGCTCTGTGCTATAATGACATTATGTGACATTACGTAGTATGAACCTCATATGTTTTCGACTCCCAAATTTTATTCACGAAGTTGTTATAAACATTTAAAACGAAAAATAGTTATTTATGTAACTAGTGTGTAAAGTAGCCTTTTTTTTGACGAATGTGAATATTGTCGCATGAGCCGCAGGCGAATGCGACAATCACATGAGTCGAAAAAAAGGTCTTTACACACGAATTGCATACAATATTTTTTCTACTAGCGAATATTTAATTAAAATACAAAAGTTTAATAGTAATTTTCTTTACGCACTAGTGCGTAAAGTAAGTTAAATTTTTCTTTAGAAGAGTCTTTTTATAATAATCTAAAATACCATCATAGTTTTCTAAAAATATTCAATTCCTAAATATAAAATACAATTGCCTAGGTATAGTCGGAAGATCTCAATTTAAATTTTAAATGTCAGATTCAATTCATAAAGAAATGTCAGTCACTCACCGCCAACTTATACCTATTTACCGTATTATTTCCAGTACTCAATAATTATTTAACAATTATTATTAGGTTACTTTACCGAATTCTATAGGTTTCTATCTCCAATTTATGAAAAAAACTTAGATTTAATATCCGTTTATTATACCTATATTTTTATAAGACTAGATATCTATAACTACATACATATTGGAATTTTTTCTTTACGCACTAGTGTGTAAAGTAAAACTCTTTACGCACTCGAAAATGTGTCTAAAGTACGTACTTTACACACGGTAGTAGAAAAACATATTTTTTTTAGTTTTTTGTCATAACATGCAAGCTTATCAAGTAATCGTAATGGTGTTAAAGACAAATTGTAAATTGTAGATAATAAAAATACAAATACAACGCATTTTTCAACGAAAAGATTGATGATATTGTTGAAACTTCGTATAAAACAAATCCTTTGTATGCAGTTTATGTAGGTGAAAAGCAGGGTTTAGGACAAAATATCCTGCCAAAAAAACCCATCCCGTAATATCCCCTACCAAAAATAACCCCTCCAATATTATCTATAGTTAAAAAAAAACCTTTTCCAAAAATATCCTTGAATTGAATTTAATTATTATAAATAATATTTGGAAACTTCAAAATAACAAGCACAATATTAATATCAATGTTCTATATAAATATATTCCCACAGTCCCACATTTCATTTCGGGGTGGGGGAAGGCAAAAAAAATGATTCCCTCCCCCTTCTCGAAAAACCATGTGAAATGCAAATTATTTTATATTTTTTCGAGAAGGGGAAGGGAATAAATAGGTATTTATATAGATAGACATAAATATTATATAATTTGATACTTTTTTTGAGAAGGGGAAAGGAATAGATATCTTTTCTTTTACCTTTACTTTATTTACCATATAATTTCAGTTAAGGATATTCTTGAACAGGATTTTATTGGCTGGGGATATTATGGGATTTGTTCTTGTAGGTCGGGGATATTTCTGGACGGGGTTTTTTTGACAGGAAATTTTTAGAAGGGATATTTAGTCGTGCTACCGAAGAAGCATGTTTATAACAATTTCGAGACGAAAATATATATGACACAGTCCGTTTTCTATTAGGATTTTTGTCGAAAACTCACTATTTTGATGCTCTTAAATTTAAAATTTTCTAGCCGCACCTCGTATAATGTTTTCCAATAAAAAGCCAAAATCTTCAAATTAAGCCATAGAACTATAGAAAAAACTTCTTACTCGCAGGCATATTATTATCCCAGCAAATTTTCGATAAATTACAAACACAAATAGCTTTTTTATTTAATATCAGATTCAAACGAATTACGAAGAATGTTATAGTTAAATTAATGAAGAATCGATCACATTTAAAAAAAAAAATTTAAAAATAGACGTTGATAATTTACAGGTTTAAATAAAAATCTTATTTTTACCATAAGTTTAAGATGATGGTGATGATGGATTTAAAAAAAATCATAAAATAATACTTTTACCATAAGTTTAAGATGATGGTGATGATGGATTAAAAAAAATCGTTTAAAGAGCCCTTTTACCACCGACTTCAGCTCACGAACTCTTTCCATCTGAACTGTCATTTGCTTCGTACTTGCTTTGCATTGCTTCATCTTTTTTCTAGTCATCCAGATATTACTTTCCAATCAGTTTCCTGATAAAATTTTGCAGCCAAAGTTTTCTCACTTTCGCTATCTTCACTTTAAATTTCCATTCTTTTCTGCTTTTGGTATGGCGCTGTTGGCAGCGATGCTTCAATGGCAAGTGAATTGCATGGTAGTGCAACAACATAATTTGCAAGAACTTGCACTAATTTTTTGTATGAAGAACTATAGTTGCTATGTCTCGTTGTATCATCCCTTATTTTAGGGATGCCAAGGAGTATGGATGGTGTTGATCGAGAACGTGAAAGAAACACTCCTAGGCGAATTATCTGTTATTTTTGGAATTTGATTTCAAAGTTTTATAAGGGGATTAATAAGTTGTTTTGTTTTCTTAAACAATCTTATTTGGGCGAAATTAAAAACATAGCAATCTTAGTACCTAGTGCTTGGTCAAAATAAATGATTGAATATTGCAATTTTATCCACAAAAATTAAAATATCAAGTGGAACCAAAAACAAAAATGTTGAGAATAGTAGTCACTGCTTACCTTAAAAAACAACTTTTCTTTAAACCTGTATATTATAAGCTTACGTCTATTTTTTGTAGATTCTTAAAATGTGGACGATGATTCTTTAATTTATCTAGAATAATCTGCAAAAATTAGTTTGAACGTCAATAAAATTAATCGAAAATATTGCCAGCAGTTCATATACAGGGTATTTGAAAGCAGTCTGATTGAAGTGAAGCATCTTTAAAGGTAGATCTTGTTCGTTTTTTTTTCTTTTGGCCACTCTGTATCACGAAATTTGTTGTAGATGATACGGTGTTGGTTAAATTTTTGTTATTATAAACTTGACATTGCTCGATGTTTTCTTGGAAAATATCTTTAAATTAATATTTAACGTAATAAAATTATTTCTGTATTAAACTGAAGGCCAAATGTTTCGAATTCGGCTAAATATAATATGACATTTTTTTTAATACAAATAAATCTAAACAAAAAATATCATCACTAGGTCGATGGTATATTTATATTGCGTTGTTGTTCTTATATTTGTTTTTGCCTTATTTTTTTGTAATATTCATTTTATTTATTTTATAATAAAGATTCATTATTGCAAACTATATTTTTTTTATTTAATTTGATTCAAAATATTTTATTTAATGTATACAGATCTAAAAATTCAATTGATTCTGCTGATAATACAAAGTGACAGTGAAGATGTAGTTAACTTTATACATATTAGATTACAAGGGCTCATTTGAGGAGAGGAAGAACCTAACCGGGTTTATCTCAAATGTAGCATATTTCTTCCGCGACTCAGCTTAACGAATACAAGCTCATCAGCAAAAGGAAAAAAAAATGTGTAAGACCCGATGGGGGGAAAGACAGGAAGAGGTTTTGACATTTTTTTACGTCTTGCCATGTCTTCCTGAAATATTGCAAAAAATGGCTGATCAATGAAACAGAAGATCTGCTACACCTCCATTTTCGTTGCTCCAATCTATAATGTCGTCAAAATTTCTCATAAGCTTGGTAATACTCTCTGATATTTTAGGAATCACGCTGCCCTTATCCCGATCATTACAAACCATTGAAATTGATATACTTTCTGTAGTAGACTCCGTTTCACATAAGAAGAATCCGTTGCAGACGTATGCGCGAAGAAGCGGCACATAACAATATCTGAACATCAATATCGGTCGAAGCCTTAGGCACTAGATTTCTAGTGGGTTCTTGTCTACAGCTTATTAATACGACCACAGCAAATCTGCAGAGGCAACGTGAATCAAGCACGGACGGGTGAAGAATATTATTACCGACTGTATACATTCCTTTTCTATGTCATCCAGGTTGAATTGAATTTTTTTCTGGCATTGTTAATTTTATTTGAAAGATTAATTAGGGGATGAATTGAACTTTTTTCTGATATTGTTGTTAATTTTATTCCCATACAAAAAGTCAGACAGTTGCAAAAGTTACTGTCCCATAACTCTAGCGACGTAGATGTAGAAGAAGTTTTGCAAGGCGCTGGAGTATATAAAGAAAACCTTCCTTGTTTGTTAGCTTTGAAGGAAGAGCTAAAAAATTGGTAACAGATAAGACACAATATCTCCAGCAGATGCCTTCAAAAGAGCCACGGTGCTGCCAAATATTAGAACTCTTTAGTGCAGTTAGTATAAAGATTTTTTTAAATTGTTTTCCGAAATGTGTAGGTATACATAGCATTTGAATGAAAACTATAACCACCCCACATAATTCTGAAGGCGTCACTGTTATGAAAAAAATTTAAAAACACGTAAAAAAAGTGGGACAACTGTTTGCTCATAGTAGACGTTAAAACTTAAGCCCCTGCCCCCCATGTCATCCAGGTTGCCTAGCAAAAGCTGCTGTCCCAGTATATGAACCAACCAGTAGTATATCTCTCATAAATTGCCAGAGCTTTTGATAACCTTGAACGGATCGTTTTACGATTCATTTTACCATAGGCGTAGGTTCATACGTTTTAAAATGACTTGAACGTGTTAAATGTTTTTTCTTAAATATTCTAGAACAGTACACTGATGAGTTAATAAAACAATAGTCTTATACAAAATATTTATTGGTTTTTCCATAGGTATTACAATTTTCATTTTGTTATGATTTTTAAAATTTTTATTGACAAATTTTAATGTGTAATATAATCGTACCCTGAAGAAAAGTTTTATTAAATATTTTATTGGAATATCAACACAAGGATGTACAAACTTTGTTGTTTGACTAATATTTATAAGTGATTCAACAATATTATATTCCGTAGCAACTTTCTTAAAATTCATTTGAAATAATGTTTCTTATAATGAGATGTATTGTACAAAATTTTCATGCGGCATATTCAAGTTCCAAAAGTATCCTTATTCGTATTTTCATAAGCTCTGAGGTAACCGTATAAAGACGAATCGTCTAAATTCTGATACGCTTGTAAATACGTCTCACATACGCTGCATGTATGAATTTCCGAACATTTTTTAATTAAATAACCACAAAATTGGAATTGGAATAGCCTTTTTTAAAAGAAGTTTTCTTTGATGATGTTGCATAATCATGTCTGGTTCAAAATGAGCACCAGATAAACGATGTCTACTATTGTATAGAGTTTCTATTTTTGGCATCAAGTCAGGCCTATCGCATGCTTCGAGCCAAACTTTAGCTTTGAAACAAAAACAACAAATTAAATCAATGCATGAAACTAAGTCTCATAAATGTAATATGAAGATCAAATAATAAAGTATTACTTATACATTTCGTATGAAAAAACAAACAGTTTCTCACCTTCCTGAATCCTTTGGAAAACGGTAAAATTTTTCATCACAATTATAATATTTATTGTTACATCCACGAACTACACACACACTACCCGATTTCTTCTTTTTAATGGTATCCATTGCAAAAAATGCTTTTAAACTATAAAAATAATACCGAAAAGCCATGAAAATATAAGCTGTAATAAGTAATTTTATTCGCAAATTCACCACTTGCACTTTAAGTGGATCGCAGCACAGCACTGGCCGCCGGATGATATAGTCATCCGAACGATGTTGTAGGTCACAGAGAGCTCGGCAGTGTGACGTGACGTGACGAGATAGTTCGTTTATAATATTTTAGTTCGTAACAAATCAGCAAAACAATACTAAATTATTCTATAAGGTTCTCAAATTGACAATGATACAATCGAGTATCAAATGAGTTTCTTGAACTAATTTAATTTTGTAAGGATGGAAGACGAAACTAAGCAACTGATTATTTATTTAAAAAACGTCAAACACCAGTTTTTCGGTCGCTATGTTTTTGTCCCCAAGCAAAACACCGTTTACTTATTAATAGAGTAGATTTAGTGCCGCAGTAAAGGCGTAGTTTACATTGGAATTATCCGTAACTCCCAACTGATTGACTTACCACTTGAGTATGTATTATAAATTTTTGTAATCCTCTTATAGAGTAGAATCCAACAATGCACTATGGTATAGGGTGTTCCACTAAAAAAATTGGGATAATTGGAAGGTGGTTAAAGTAATAACGTATGTACATAGCAAAAAGACGTTCCTCTTTGTTTGATTTATGACGTGTTTTTTCATAAAAGGGATGCTTTCAGAAAATTATATGGGGTGGATTGTTTTTATTGAAATGCTCTGTATAATAAATAATGCTGAAAATTCAAATACTTATCTAACTATGTCCTCTTATATCTTTTGTACTATCCAGGTACATGATTTAACTTTTTTTAAGTGGTACAAAGAAATGTTACAGTGATCTAATGTGATATCACATAATATTTATATTAACATTCAACACATTTAAAAAAATTTAAATTTATGTACCTAAACTCAAAACGCTGGGACTTTATTGACACGTGACTTGAACTCGATCAATTACTTTTTAAACATTAGACTGTTCACTAAGAACAAACATCTACTTCTCGGGCTATGTGCCCCCCCGACAGACAATGAATAACAGTTCAAAGTTATAAGGGTTGATGATGTTACAGTTACGTGTCGGTAACGGCTGTAATAGCGTTTTTACTGTATTAAATATAGTAGTTAGATAAATCAGCTTGATTTATGGCAAAATTGTATAAAAAACAAGCTTCGAAATTTTACTGTTGAACCAGTCTACATAGGCATATAAATATTCTGATTGGATATTGAAACCTATAGTAAACAACATTCTTTAAAAAATGAAAAATAAACCATTCTTTTATATTATTAACAATTATCATATAAAAATGTGGTTATAACCATAGGTTATAACAATAAATATCTGGTTATTTTTTAATCACCATAGCGGAACGGTATTCCTACCTCTACATTTTCATGACGAATACTGTACAATACATTGGGTCTATTGAATAAGAAAAAGTATCGGCTTCTACCTCCTCTTATTTAAGTATTTTCTTAGTATAAATTGAATAAAAGGTCAGTGACTACTTCATGTAAAAGGGATTACTTATGGCCATAAGCAAACTCTTCTGGTTTCAAGTAGTTACTTAAAATATAAGGATTTTTCCAGTACTGGCTTATTTTTATTTGAATAAAAATAAGATCTGTATTAAATTAGTAAGTTATAACTTGACGATTTTTAAGCTACCTATAAAGCATCCTTTTTTCCTACGGTAGTTGTTAGTATATTGTTAAACATGGTGGACTTCATAAATGTTCGTAACAGGAAGAACTATAGGAAGAGAAGAAGCATCAGCCGAAGCAAATCTAAGCTCTTGTTGCGTTTTGAAAGTGAAAGTGTAGACTATGTTTCGGATTATTTTTTACCAGAGAAAGATGAATCCAGAGGAGGTGCACTTGCATCTCGGCAAAAGATGCAGATATTCCTACGATATGTTAGTGATACCGGATTTCAAACAGGTATTGGTGAAGATTTTGGCGTTCATCATACTACAGTATTCAAAACCATAAGTGAAGTAGCTGATTGTATATTAAAAAAGGCCCACCATTGGATAAAATTTCCATCTAATCTAGATGCCATGGAAGAAGCAAGAATTAAATGGTCGAATCGATTCCAAATTCCTACAGTCATTGGTGCTGTAGATTGCGTACTCATGTTCAAATTAAAAAAACCACCAGAATTTGGCGATGATTTTATTAACAGAAAAGGATTTGCTAGCATAAATGTGCAAGTAACTTGTGATGTTAATGAATTGAAACACAACGAAAAAAGTAAATACTTGTAAATATAAGTACTTAAGTAATTATAAGTAATCACTCAAAATTCAAAAGATTTTTCTAGTATTTACCTACTTTCAAATAAAAATAAGTATTAGCTTCTTCTTAGAAGTTTTAGCTTTTTCTTATAAGCTATGACCGGTTATGACTTGCAAGTTAATACTTTTTTTTATTCAATAAACTCAATACAAACATTTGGAATAAAGTGGAACAACGTTTGTACGCAAACTGAATATTTTTACATTTTTTAGCTGATGGTGATAATTTACAGATTTATTTAAAATAAAAAGCATTTTACTTTGTTGGTGATGTACTTCTTGATCTAAAATCAATATGTTTCCAGATAACGATAGTTGAAATAATGAATTTATTCTATTTAGTTATTCCACACTGTAAGTTTTTGAAAATATTAAAAATGCTTGAGCCTGTATAGACTGGTCGTCTTTTATGTGACCCGTTTTCTGACGGGAAATGTTCTATATTGTACATTGTATTTTCTTTTCTCGAAATAATGTATTATTAAACAATATAATAAATAATTGGCTTTATTTAATAGAGATAATAATGGTGGTTATCATGTTCTTTTTTTCTTGATGGAATGTGGATCAGACACTCCTAAAAATGTTCACTTTTATTACAGTTATTACTTTATCGAAACTATAACTTTTATTCCTTCCATCTCCAAGAAAAATTATCCGAACGTAAATACTCCTTTTACATTTTGACGTCACATGTATAAATTGAAGTTAGACACACATTTGACATGGAACAAAATGACTTTGATTTAGTTCCTTTTTTGACGTTGTATCAATTACTTTAAAATCTCGAAAGCTCTCTATGACTTTTCATAATTAAAAGGATCATTAAATCAATCCAAATTACAAATCTAAAACATATTCAAATATTCTTTATGTCGACTGTCATTAGTGTCAACTGGTCAGTTGGTGGGCATCTTAGAACTTATGTTCTAAGGTGGGCATGCATATTAAATTTTATAATAAAATTTTCTTTTGACAAAATGTTCTAACAGCTCAAAAAAATGGTTTCGTTTTTATTTCATCTGTAATTAATTTTTTGTTTGATCTCCATGCATTAGTACAATATGTTACAAAACTCGATCTAAATACTAAATCCATCCTATTTAAAAAAAATTTGACACAACAACCCAACACCCAAATAAAAACTGAAAATAATGCTTCAAATTTAACAAATTAACTACAGTGATAAACAAGTTGTAAATTTGGTAACTATTTTCGATACTCAGCACTGTACACA
>CAJUYI010001663.1:10751-23967 GCA_910591695.1 Galerucella pusilla
GTGGTTTAATTTCCCAAGAAATTAAAAAAATAATGAATAATATACCAAGGAACATACAGAAGATAAGTTTTTTTTTGTGGAAAAAATAGGGTATACTTTTGAAACTTTATCTTTACTATAAATTTATACGCTCGGTATATCAACCAGTATCTATATTCATGCCATATAATTATTACGTGACTAAAAGCAGTTTCTCGGGTATCACATATCGCACGTACGCCATCTCGACGAAAATTAAGGCAAATATAGGATGTAGATTGGTGAATTGAGTTAGTACTTCTAGCTGATGTCTATATAGTAACAGTACAAGATGTATTTTTTTGAAAGTAGTACTTTTCAAGCAATTACCAGGAAAAAAAAAGTTTTTTTTGCGATGTGATCCTTAAATTCAAAACAAAATGATTTTCATTTTATTAGGAAAGATATTTACATTTTGTAAATTCTCCCAATTATACCAAATCCCTAAATTCCCGATTTTATAGCTTTATCCCTATTAATTGAGTTACGCCTGTATCCAGTGTTTAATATCATTGTTTTGGATATTAACACTGATTTAATTTATGTATTTTTCACGATAATTGACTGCCAGTTAATTTTGAAATTTAACCATAATCCTATCGTACATTTGAACATTAAAATATGATATCTGGCTTAGAATGCTGATTCCATGTTATGCTAGTTGGACTATATATAGTACCATACAACTTGTTTGATTTATACAGTGTGATCCTTAAGTAATTGTACATAGAAGTCGAAATAACCTCAACGCTTTTTTTCGGTGAGGGTTTTGATATATAAGAAATCATCATTTTGCTCCTAATTTCTATGTATTTTGAAGAGGTCGTCACGTATACCTACGGCATAAATGTACGCTAAACATTTTTGATGCTGTTTAAATTAGCGATACTTCTGTGAGAAAATATTCTTGTGCGTTTCCAAGTATACCAAATTTTTTCAGTTATATGATTAACAAGTCAATATTTATTGTTTTGAACGCTCTTTTAAAATCAACTTCAAGACAACAGTTCTAGTAAGGGTGGACAACAATGCTTCTCTCTAAAATCAGACTGATTTGCAATTAAAACATTTCCATTCTATATTCCACAACATGCATATTTTTATATTCTGTAAGATCCTTGTGGCATTACTTATTCTTTTTTCTCTTATTTATTTGGGAATCAAACCACAATGATGGTTTTTATTTTTTATTTAGACGTTTCGGTAGCGTTCCAGCTACCGTTGTCAAGATTAACTAGTAATAAAATAATTTTTGGTCCCTATCTGACACAACGAAAAAAATATGACAACTAGACAATCAATAATATTTTGAAGCTTAAGACTACAAAACTTTGTTGTCAAATTTTATTAAGGTCCATTCATAGTAGATCACATCTCTGGTAAGATGTGGAATGAAATATTTTATTTTATGACATTCTAACGATATGATAGTCTACTAGAAATGGAATCCAGTGAAGTGCACGTTCCAGCAACGGTTTTTATTGGGATAGCGCTTTTTTTTCGCTTATTTTGGAAATGTTGTTAATAAAACGCGTTTGTCGTTACTTTTTTGTGTATGATTATTTTTGTTTTCAAAATATGTATAATTCAGTTTGGTGATTTTGTGTATTGAAGTGTGTATCGATTAACAACTATTCCAATGATAAATCATAAGAAAACCTGGATAAAATCTTATGATGCTATCCTGATAACGCAGGTAATTGATCATTGGTAATTTCTATTTCTAAAATTGGTAACCATATTTGACTACATTCGGCTGGAATACTAGCTACACATTTATCTGCATTTAGTTGTATTAAATCACTTTCTTTGATTTTTCGTCTTTTTTTCTTAGGCTCTTTCAATATTACTTTTGTCGAATCCCATTGAATTTGATGCCCCTCTTATTTTTCTACTATTTCTTTCTCTCTATTAAGTTTTCAAAATATAACCTTATTTTTGATCGTATTAGACTTTATTTTATATTTATACCCCACCCAATTAGCAGTCACACCTTGTATTGTAGCCCTTTCATATGTCAGACCCCTTGATCTTTGTAAAGAATGTAATTCATCATCATACCATTCACAACCAACCCTTTTACATATAATTAACCCTGGAGCAAAATTATTTATAACAAAAGTAATATCTTCATTAAATTTCCCAAGCATTCATCCCACGCTTCCAAAACTTTTCATCTAGTGCTTTTTAAAATCATTCTAATTATTATCTAAAAGTGTTTAGTTATTGTATAAAAACATAACACTTTGATCCAGCAGATCCAGAGAAGATGAATGATAATTCATTTGAGTGAAATATTAGGCGGATTGTTAAAGACGGAGCGGAAATTTTTCCGGCCTTTTCAAAGCGATACTTTTCGTAAACATCCGTGCATGTGTAACAGGTGAGAAGCGAAGAAAACACCATAACGAAGTAAACAATTTTTAAAATCATTTTTATCTTGTCATAAATCTTTGTAGCTAAGCGTAAAGCCGCCCCCTTATATATTTCACGGTATGAATATATCCTTATTCAACGCTTTAAATAACACACTTTAAATTGGCTGCTTTCCGAAAGCATTTCATTCTTTAAAAATTTTGTTGAAAGGAGCGTATAAATGAAACAGTTCCATTTATAACAATAATAGATTTCACAAAGTAAATGCAGTAAATTCAAGTGTAATATTAAAAAATAATTGATACAAAATTCGCGCGTAAAACACATTTCAACACACCTGAAAGTGCCATGTGAATTTACGTGATATTATGTGTTACGGAACAAAATAAATCTATATTTAGGCTCATAAATAATTTAAATACAGTTTCGCTATGAGCTTATTTGAATTCGGAAACTTTAAAATAGTCGAGCGTCAAAAAGATCGAATTCAATATCGAAGTTCGTGATCGTGATGTGTCATGGATGTAGGTCAGCTAGATATGTAGATTCCAGGTACTCGAAAATAGGTTAGAATGAAACGGTATACAGTTTTGGTCAAAATATAATTATAAAGTCGATTTGAATAGTAATTATTAACTACGTCTTGAAATAATTTGGTGAAAACAGAATATTTGCCAAAGAGTTATGTTCAAATTGTTCCTTATTGAGTGGTGCTTTCATGGAGTGACGTGAAAACTCGTTGTTGGTTCTGTATTTTTAGAGTAGGGAGGGTGAGTGTGTAGGCTCACAGCACTTAGGCCACATGTGACCCATTGTACATCCTCCCGAGGAGCTGTCCTTCTAGGTCATTGTCCATACTGTCCTTCTCAGGAAGGTGGACAGGTCACTAGGGGACATCTCCTTTATATCGGCAGGTGTAGGCCAAGACTCACCGAGCACACACTCTCTTATTGACGATAACTCCGGACACTCGCATAAGATATGCCTGACAGTTTCATCTTCCTGTTCACACATCCTGCATAGAGGTGTGTCCACTAGCCCCATAGTATGGAGGTGTTTCCTTAGTTGACAGTGACCAGTCAGAAATCCTACTGTTAAACGTAGGTTTTTCCTGGTCATCACCAAATATTTCTTCGGCGTTAGCTTCCCGGGGTCGCCCAGGGTGATCCTGGCAAGACTGCATCCTTTGATTCCATCCCATCTCTTGAGGGATTGATCATGGGTGTAACGTTTGGCTAATTCCGCAATTGTCGAAGTCGTTAGGCCGTAGGTGTCACTGGGTCCTAGAATTTTTAGTACAGCGGCTTCCCTGGCTAAAGAATCAGCAATGCGATTTCCTTTACTCCTGTCGTGCCCTTTAACCCACCTCAGGATAATATTGTTATCTGCCGAGGCGTCAGCTAAATCTTGGTGGCACTCTAGTACTAGCCTCGATATAACACGTTGTCTGTTCAAGGCTAATAGGACTGGGTTTAATTGCATCGTTGGCTGCCTGCAGCAGAGGTAGCGCAGTGAGCGCTTCCTGCCATAGGTTCAACCTCAAATGGCTCACTCCTACTTTGGGGTTTACACCAGCCGTGCGCAATCGTACCATGGCCATTAACGCAATCTCCTTGACGTACAGGTCCAGAGGGGCCAGACCAGTAATTAGTTCCATTGCTGCTGTTGGTAATGTTCTTATGACTCCTATGATGTTTAAACAAGCCATTCGCTGTATTTGATATAATTTTTGGATGGCCGTTGCTTGTAGAACCTTCGGTCCTCATGCAATTGCTTCATACGTTAACATGGGTCTTATTATTGCAGTGTAGATCAAGTAATACGTAATACTAGGGATCACCAAAATGATAGCAAAGATCCTATTTTCCACTCATTTATGAAAAAAATATACCAAACTGTATGCCAGAGCTTGATAAATTACTATTCTGTGTTATTCCCAAAAGTTTGAAAACAATTATATCATTATTGCAGTGTAAATCCAGGTGACCACACGGGGTGACAGACCCCATGTGCGTCCCACTGTCCTCCGACACTGCTCATAGGCCACATATGCTCTTTTTGCTCTGCTGTGTAGATGAGAGTTCCATGTTAGTTCCCTGTCGAGGGTAATACCACGTTGTTGGTTATTGCAATACCTACTGCAAGACCAAGATAGAGACAGATTTTGCTCATCACTAAATTTTATACAGAAACAAACCATCCACAAATGGACAGTGAACCGGTTTTTCTATCCTTTTTCCAAATATCGGTACAAAAAAAGTGAAAAATGCCATATTGGCGGTAGGCAAGCCAAAGCTCCACCAATTCAATTCCTCTATATCCAAACTCATATCGATGCCGCCAATATCTTAATCTGACGCGCTCGAGTATTTCAGCCTATCGATTTTTTTTACTAATCTGATCGTCTATCATAGGCGCGCGTCACTAGATATAGAGCTAATACTTTCCAAAGTTGTTCTATTAGGTCTAAGGCATATCTCATATCTTAAACTGCCACGCTCGAGTATTCCCGGAAAATCCCCTATTGTGTGGACTAAAAATTTTAGGACCCAGTGACACCTACGGCCTAACGACTCCGACAATTGCGGAACTAGCCAAACGTTAACCCATGCTCAATCCCTTAAGAGATGGGATGGAATCAAAGGATGCAGTCTTGCTTGTGGACACACCCCTATATGCAGGATGTGTGAATAGGACTGTCAGGCATGTCCTATGCGAGTGTCCGGTGTTATCGTCACCAAGAGAGTGTGTGTTTGGTGAGTCTTGGCCTACACCTGCCGATATAAAGAAGAATGTCTCCTTGTGACCTGTCCACCTTCCTGGGAAGGACGGGAGGATCTACGGACGGGAGAATCTACAATGGGTCACATGTGCTGTGAGCCTACACTAACCCTTCCTACTCTACAGATACAGATACAGAGAGCTACCATCCTCTAAAAGCTAAAAACTAACTTCAATGAGCAGCTCCAAAATCATTCCAGAAATGGCGGATGCGTAGACAGTGTATGGGAATGGTGGAGGTGCCGATGGAAACTGAAGAATGGCGAATGCACTGTTAATATTTTTATACGGTTATACACTTACTTACTTACTTAAATGAGTATGGAACAAGTTTCTCGGTTTTCTCGACTAACATACTGCTAAGAAATCTGAAACTATTCGGAAGAGTCAGAACATTTCAATGAACTTTTTTCTTTAGCGTTGTTAGTTTTTGAAAATATTCTTATATTCCTTGAATTTTCACATCATCGATCTTTGTTCATTTTCGTGGTTGATAGACTACGCGCTTAATAGTTATTTGTGTACCAAGGCCGTAATGTTGATCTTTTTTGGCCGAATCTGAAATTTGCGGCCGAGGCGTAGCCGAGGCCAAGCAAATTTCAGGTGAGGCCAAAAATATCATACGGCCGAGGTGCACACAAAATTTTTTAAGCGAGTGTCTCATCAAATAGGTAACAACTTTTTTTTACAATTTTGTTTCTAAACAGAGACGAAACTGGAAGATTAGATTCAAATTTTTATTAACCAAATGAAAAGTGTATTATTAAGTAACAAAGATGTGTACAGAATTACTTACAGTAAGTATGATAAACAGAAGTTGGGTCATAACGAAGTTAATAAATTAGGGCATTATTTGCTATTAATTGTTATGTTAAATGTACATTTACTACATTTTGAAAATGTAATACCACTTTTAGACATGACATTGTTAACAAACATTTCATTTTCTTGATTTTCCGTAACAATGGTTCTTGCTGGAAAGCTGCTTACTGAAGTACCATAATGACTTTGTTTGCAAAAGCGGCCGTAAAGTAAAAAAGCGGCCGTAAAGTAAAAAAGCGGCCGTAAAGTAAAAAAGCGGCCAAAAAAGATACACTTTAGGGACGTTAATAGATCCGTAAAACTTCATTTTTTGTGACACTCGCTTAAAAAAACTTTTTTAATATCGTTTATCACTCATAATACTTTTTAAAACACTTTATTAAATATTTATAACCGTTGAGTATATATATTAACGTAGAGCACCACGTGGAAATTTCATTAAATAAACGAAAATTAATGCGATAATCCGGATTGGCACGGCTTGAGCGCAGCACATACTCCCTCTACCGGAAAATTACATAACGGGATAAAACAAATACCATTTATCCAGTTGGTAACGCTATTTTGCTTGTATGTGTATGTATCTATATGGGTTTATCGGGGAGGGTCAACGGCTATAAACTCAGTTATATATACTGGGTGAATTTAATATTTACGTCGAAATAAATTTTGAAATTTCAAAACCGATTTTACAGTTGTTGAAGAAGATCTAGTTTGTATCTAGAGAAATATACGACAACTTCAGTTAATTATTTTGACAAGTATGACACAATAAAAAGTGGGTCTCTGGTGCAGACCTTGGACAGAAATTGGAACCTCTCTAGGAGCCTATGCAACCATATTTCACTCGGGAATTTACGCCACTGCTTCATGTGTGGAGAGATTGGGGCAAACCAAATTTCTCGGACAGCCAAGCTGCTAAGCAGCTTTGAGAGCACTTAGCTCCTACCGAGCAATACCACCAGAACCGAAATGAGTACAAGAGTGCGGTCAGGTTGGCTCGGAGAGATGCATGGCGGGCCTTCTGTGAGGATATCGTCTCGGTACCTCAAATGTCAAGGCTGCGCCAGATCTTAACGAAATCACCGGACAGCGCTCTAGGCTGCATGGAAGTCGCACCGGGTGTTTTCACCGACACCCCTGTGGATACCTTGCAGCATCTACTAGAGACACACTTCCCCGGTTGTGAGGGAATCGAGCGGGAGTGACCTGACATGGGATATCTGGGCATACAGCGACCATGTAAAGAGGACTATCTAATAGCAAAAAAAATAGTCACATACGAGCGGAGTACTTGGGCAATACGGTCATTCAGACCATACAAGTCTCCGGGGAAAGACCAAATCTTCCCGGCTTTGCTTCAACAAGGCTGGGAGGCCGTTGGCACAATTTTGGTGCATATCTTTCGGGCTTGTTTGGCACGCAGGTATTTCCCTGAACAGTGGACGCAGGTGAGAGTCGTCTTCATACCCAAGCCGGGTCGTACCACATACATAAAGGAAAAGGTTGGGCTTAGGTAACCTTTGCACAACAACCAACATGCTTTCAGGTGTGGCAAGTCAACTGAAAGTGCCTTACACCAACTGGTTACCCAGGCGGAGAAGGCGCTGGAAAATGGCATGATCGCCCTGGGAGCTTTCTTGGATGTACAAGGAGCGTTTGACAGCACCCCTGTAGGATTCATGTGTAGGGAATAGAGCCAATGATCACTCACTGGCTTGGGGCCATGTTGTGCAACCGTACAGTAGAGGCCACATGGAAAGACCATGTGGCAAAAGTGATCGTCGCTAGAGGATGTCCGCAAGGGGGTGTTCTCTCGACCACATTGTGGAACCTAGTCATTGACGAACTAATAACCCTCTTAAACGGTGAGAGCTTTCTAACGATTGGGTATGCCGATGATATCGTTGTCCTTGTTGTTGGAAGGCACATTGTGTGCAAAAAGAACCCAACTCTACTTGGTATTGCCTACAGGGTGACCCATTAGTGCGTCAAAGGTCGATATCGACTGTACCAATGAAGATAGCGGTGTAATTTTCCGATATCTTCCAGTTTTCCTTCTATACCCCAGGATACCTCAATATTCATGTCAAATTAATTTCCATATGTAGAATTGTTTGCCATTTCCTTGCATAAGACATTATGTTGTCATTTGAAAAGAGAGAACTTTGAATATGTTAATGAGACTATGGTTCCCAAAACTAATCAACAAACCTATGAGTAAAATGCAGCAAGGAAAATAAACTGAGTACATGAATAAGTTTATGACACATCAACAGTAACTTGAGTAACTATAAAATGTATAGATTAATAGGAAGTTAAAATAAACAAGAGCTTGGAAAGCATTGCTAGGTGAATAAAAAAGTCCTGATCTAAAATTATTGACAAAACTAGTGAAAATTTTTATCTAAATTCACTGCTTAAATCGAATTGTTGCAGTCGCGTACATTATTGATGATGCAAAAGAAACTTTTATTGAAGAAAAACATCATTAACGGTTTGTACAAGCGTGTCCAGATTAATATAACATTAACACCATCAGGCTATAAGAATAGAGATATAGTATACTTAATACAGATTTCCAAAATTACAAATTGGCATACCTATACGTGAATTAGAGATAAATTGGTTGAGTTGAGATAATTTTTAATAAAGTTTTTTCAGAAAACCAACAAAGGTTTTAAATTAAAGCGATTACTCGTGCGAAGCTATTTTTCATTCTTTTGAAAACTAAACTCAAATTATTAAGAAACATTAATATGAAATATGCGGCTGTTGTTAGAGTATTAATAGATAAAGGAACTTGAAAGCTGAGTTCGTGTGGAATAAAGGTAAAGTGATTATTCATAAGCTCGTCATCTAAAACCCAAAGTGAATCTCTTTGGCATTCTCTCCATCCAAAACTCCATTTCATTGACTAAAATTAATGGTTTTGCAATGCTTACTTCATATTTTCTGCTAACATAGAAGTATTTTAGTTAATGTAGCTCATGTACCTATCTTATATCAATAAATTTTGGTTCCATATTGAAGTATGAAATAAAAATTTAGTGAATTATCGTTTGGCAAGTTGATCTGAAGCTACGGGGCATCGGTAAGAGGCGAGGAAACATGGCGCATATTTGTCATTAGTGTAAAAATGGCGTACGGTACCTATTTTACCAAGTGAAACTGAAAATACAAAGGTCACTGACAATACCAACGCCACTGGATAAATCAATATCAATCAATTGACGGAGTGAGAGAGAAGATCACACGCACGCGCTTGCCAATAAGAAGTCAGCTTTCGATAAAAATCACCAATTATGTAATTCGGAGTGTTCGTCTTTTAATATTCATAAATTGAAAAAATAATTAACGTTTAATCATAGTGTTAATATTGTCAATAATAAAAAGTCCCTTTTCTAATTATTATCACTACATACTTAGCACTTTAGCTTTTTCATAGTTAAACGTGGCAATATCGGATGTTTTAGACTGCATTTCTTTCACGGCTTCAGATAAACTTGCCAAGGTATATGTGACAAAAGGATTGGTTTTGAAACTTTAGGAATTTAAAAAAAAAAATTCCGGCTTTGTAAAAATGCCCATGAGACGAGACTGGAAAAAGTGGAATGTCTTGTCTCGAGTCTCGTCTCGCAATAAAAAGCTCATCTCGTCTGATGTCTCACGAGAATTTTTATAGACCTGCGTTTTGGCAAAAGAAGTTGGGGCCATTTTTACATTTCAGTGCAAGTGCTAGCATGTTATCACTGAAACTCCATCGTGTAAATACATCTATATCACTTGCTTCTTCAGTTGCTCCACAGATACCTCCAAATTTATTAAAAACTGTTGTGAACGTTTGATTTTTGAAAAAACTTTTTCAAATTACGTTCAAGTTGTCATCAATCTCTTCAATTTGGTTTTCTATGTCATTTTCGTCACTGTTTTCAGCATTAGCATCAAAGTCATTACTGATTTCTTCATCAATAATGGTCGCTGTAATCGTATTTTCCAATTTTAGAGTGTTGAACAAACTTTCCACTGTAAGGTTCAATATAAATGTGCCCAAAACACCTAAATTTACACCCTATTATACGAAAGTAAAGCTTGGAATTTAGATAAAAAGAAAAAAGTAAACTGAAGAGGTTAGAAAATGGTGACATTCTGTTTATCCAATAAATTATAATATTTAGTTTTGGTTTTAAATTGGGAACACTATTTACTACCGCAAGTTTATATACGACCTGTAATTTTAAAAAAGTTTATAATAAAAAAAATGGCGTTTCAAAACTGCCGTGAAATTTGATATTCTCATGCTATTTAGGTTGGAGAGTTGTAAAATCCAATATCCATTTCAAGCTTATACCCACTATTTGCTATGTGCTTAATAGTTTATTTGAAATAAAAAAGAGTATTTCGATGCCAAAATGGGAAATATACAATTTGTTGACTTAAGCACACAAAGCACCATTGTGGTTTATATTATAGACCGAATCATAAATATAATTTCAATACATTGTTGTGTTGTTGACGTATGACCCATTGTCAAAATATGATTTCATGATAGCGCAGGTATAGACTCTCCCAACTAAATTCCTATTGTATTACTATAAGTCCCTTGCCAATCAGTGTCGTACCTATTCCACAAATATTATTCAGACAATGCCAAACGCCAACAGAATTGAAGGACAACTATAATGATACGCCTCTGTACAGAGGCGTGTATAGTGTGTCTTGCAAGAGCTGTAGAGGGAGGTAACATTGAAAATGAGTTTCTGCGCATGGAGGCGGGCTTGCCATCACGTTTGGCTCTTGCAGTACGTGGTTTGTTCTCGGAATCAAATTAAAATCTTTCAGCGGGATTACGAGAAGTCTTGAACGCCTGTGCGTTGACTATGAGCTGCTAAAGCTTTTTTTTTACCCTGTCTAAAAAGACAGTTTAATTATCATGGAAAACGTCAGTTGTCATTCATAGTGTGATCAAATAAAAGTGTCAGCCCTATATTCCCGACTCTATAATATTATATATAATTTGTGATTCTAAGGACAAACATATAAATAAAATACATCCAATTTGAAAACGATCCAACAAGTAGAGACCATTCAAGTTCAGAATAAACTTCCATAGAATAGGGAAAGTATTTAAATTTGTTCGTATCAGTGCATTATATAGGAGCGCACACAATGGGCCACTGCTTCGGTATTATCGAAAGATAGCCCAATAGCGAACGAGTGGACTTCAGTGAACGGCTCGGCTCTTTTATCATGTTTTTTATTAGTTTTGTTGAAGGCCATCGTATACGAGTCAAGAAAAGAAATCGATCGATCTAACGTACCATACAAATGACATTTACCTAAGAAATATAGTCCGAAAAAATTGTTACAGTATTCGAACTACAAGTTTCTGGAAAAGATAAAGCGTGTAAAAGTGTAAAAGCGTCCAGATGAGAAGATAAAACTTCGCTGTCCGTCCGACTGTCTATCTGTCCCCAGTCTGTAATCTTATGAACCAGACATCCTGGGACATGCCACAATACGGTATGATGAAAAAGTATAACTTTTCAAAGAAATTCTTCACGGAATTAAGCAAAAAGAAGGAATGGGATCCAAATGCCATTACCAGACTTGGAAAGAATGCCATTCAATGGTACACAGACGGCTCAAAAGCAATAGAAGGAACTGGGATAGGAGTGTTCGGGCCAGGAACCAAACACTCTGAAAGCTTGGCATGGAAGAGGAAACCTCCATCCATATACTTTCCAACTGCACAGCGCTTCAGAATCCTCTAGAGCACAGCACCTGGGAGATTACTGGATGGAAGAGGAACATTCACCTAAGTTGAAGCCTGCAGACATCCTAAAACTCCTCCGGGAAATAGGACTAAAGGAGCTACTTGTGAGGAGGCAACAATAGATCTTTTAGGTCTCATTGAATGTCATTCCAAACTACGTACATACATACATTCATTTTTGTTTTATAATGATACCTACAGCAACAAATATCTGCCACCGTGGTTGAAGCGTTGTTCTAGTAAGGAGGAGATGACGAGTTCGAATAGTCATGCTGTTTTTTTTTTAAATTTGTTAGTAATGAATAAATAGATTTGTGTGTACTTTTTTATTGATAACAGTACGAAATATTGAATAATTGGATTTGTGATATAATTTCTTATTGTTTTCCGTGGCTATGAGTTGGCGATAGAATAAATGGATAGGTAGAAGGTATATAAGTGGATCGTGTACAAAAAAACCCTCCTTTTCGGAGGAATGGAATGAAAAAGGGACAGAGTAGTAATTGATTTGTAGAAACCGAAATGACAGGAATGATGGATTGTTTGCGACTTAGAGCTGTGGTGATCAACAGTTGTAAAGTCTTTATTGAATGCTACTCTAACCACGAATAAAAACAATAAAATGCTGATAAATATCAATTTTTTTATTGGATAAATTTGTTTCTCCACGAGTAAATAATAACGCACAAATTATTTTCACATATTTAGCTGCATAATGATATCAAATCTTCACACCAGTGAATAATGAAAAAGAATTCACTCTCGTTAGCCAATCATATTCTATTATTATCAGAATTCACGCTAAAATGAATTAAAATGAATAAATCAAATCGTCTCTTTGAAAATGTCAAATTCCTAATAACGCAAATCGCTTCTGACAGCGCGACGTTTGAAACGTCAAAATAATTATAAAATCATAATTTTACGTATTATATAGATAATAAAATGGACAACAGTAGCAATAGTGAAGATTCAATATGTGCGCCTCTCGAAATTAATTTCATTTATAAATGTAATAGTTTCGATTAAAAATATGAGTTACGTATATATTTGCTCTTTACATTATTATAAACAAATATGCTCTATAGCCTAATGGTTGACTCTGGCACGGACGATCGGCGTTCGATCCTCGCTGGTTTTTTTTTAGTAGTGGAGAAAGTGGTCTTTTACTTGTGTAGAATGGCTATTATTCACTTGGATGATTCCAAAACTCACTCTCTGCGCTCGCTCGTTTTGGAAACTCCATCCGCATGAATAATAGCCATCATTCTGCACTATGCTATTTTTTTGGTGATTCGACAATCTGGTAGTATGCGGACCGTAATATTCACTAACTGGACGCTATTTATTAAACAGATTTTGTAATATAAAAAACAATTCACGGAAAAATAACTCCCTTTTTGAGTTAACTGTATAAACCCTCACTTCGTGGAATCTACTCAT
>CAJUYI010001663.1:33967-47585 GCA_910591695.1 Galerucella pusilla
ACTGTTGTACAACCCATTTTAGCACAGGCAAATAAGGTGAAAGTAAAAAATAAGTAAAATTTGTGCTCTTAAAAGAAAAATTGTTTGTCTCATAAACTAACCACTTTAACCTATACAAGTATTATACATTTTTGAAATCAGCTCAAAGAGAAGTATCCAAATTTTACATAAAAAATATGAAAAGTAATTTAAAAAAATAAAGGGGATGCTGCTAGGGGTGAAGGGGTGGCTTTTCCAGTAAGTTTAAATAAGCCATAATGCTTGCCCCTTCCAACATAAATTGACGTGTTTTTGGATTTTATCTAAATACCAGTATTACAAAAGTTATTAAAGGTGGATACTTTTATCTGAAAAGCACTGTATAGTGAATGCTTAACTAACAGAACCTAACAGAACTCTAGTCATAGTTTCAGGGTTAACCTATTATAAAAAGTAAAAAAAAACCACGTGGCGCTCAACTTTATTTACTAACTTCCTTTTAAGCTACAGTTCTGTTTGTTTTTTTTCAAGTTCGGCGAAAGCCACCCCTGAGAATCATTTCTTAATACAATTATTACTTCAATAAATTTCATATAACTTTTTATTTAACACCCAAAAAAGTGCGTTTCATAGTTCAACAAAAACTTGTGCAAGTATACCCAAGAGATTGTCTTTAACATATTTGCTGTTTGAAATTACTCATCAAAATTATTTGAATCAAAATGCCAATAGTTTAAAATTCGCGCTTAACCAAAAATGACTGATGACATAACGAGTACATTCATAATACATCGAAAACTGACAGTGTACTTGTCAGTCAGACGACGGGGTAAACACTTCTCGTGGTGCGTTTGTGAATTATTTTAAATTTTTGTACTAAATTTTGCTAGTGGAGAAAATTGTATACACACCATGATGGGGAAAACATTTGTAAGCCTCGCACCTTATTCCGATTATAGAGTGGTTCTTCCGAAATTACCCAGCTGGTTATGTGAAGGTTTTGGGAAATTTTCAATATACTTAAATGCACAAAATCAAATGACACTTTCTGAGTTTTAAAAAATCGCACGACTTTTGTAGCATTTCCGCCTTTTCAGTAGCCGTACTGAATTCAGACGGTTTTACGTTTATCAATAAGTAATGCTTTCTTGAAAGGAAAGAATTCTCCGCACCGATTTTCAAGGAAATTCTTAAATGAATAAAGAATATTTTCATTTTCCACAAATTCTCCATTCAATTTCCATTCGGGATTTTTTTATTTTCGTTTCATTTTATCATAAAATGCATCGTTATATTCCGCCAGGCTAATTACATAATCTTGTTCAGTATTTTTCTCATTAATTATAAATAAATAACCTGGTTAAGTTCGATAATAAAGGAAAAATCAACAAAAATCCTTTCCACCATCACCGATTTTATAAATTATGGAATCTGCATTCGGGGAAATCAACAGCTCGAAAATTGATCGAAAAAAAAAGAGATGAAATATTTTTCCTGTTCAAATATGAGTGATAACACCAGAATTTAACAGAATGTAAAAGTAATGATCCAATTGATAAACTCCGGCAAGTAATGTAGCTTCCCATTTTATTAATGGTTATCTTTTGGCTCAGTGTTTGCCTTCTAGAATGATAAATTCTTGTATTTTCATTGTCATCAGTTGGGATAGATCAATGAATCCATAAATTTTAAATTTTTTAACGATTAAAGAGGATGATTTTAGAAAAATCTTTTTTTTTTAATAACAAGTTACAAAGTTTATGCAATTCTGTGTATCCAATGGTATTAACACAAAGGACAACAATTTTAGAAATGTTATTCATTAAATTCTCTCTCTGACCTTACTGGTTGAACCACACAGAAAAAAATCCTCAAGCACTTCCACAGAAGATCGTTAAAAACGAATTTTTGTGGTTAGTAAACATTTAAAATGAAAACGTTGTATATATTCTTGTAGAATCAACAAAGTAGTCAGTATTGTGCAGTGAATAGAGCAAGCAAGCAATCGTTAGAAATGCTACAATTATAGTAATAGCATTGTTGCTTTGTCGAGAGTACATTGACAATTTATGTGAAAATCATTGTAGAGTGCACAATGTACAACATGTTGGAAAATAATTGTCGGTTGGAGTAACAACTGGCAGTCTTCTTAATAATTCAGATGGCGCGTACGAGCCCTCAAGGAAGAACGGCACGATATTGAACTTTTATAAATAAGTAAAGCCTCGTCGAATAGCTTATTTTGTCAATTTATGACTTTGTGATTGTTTAAATTGAATTTAGCAACATTAATTAATTTTGTTGTCAATTTTCTGGTTTATGTAGCTAAAAGTATTATTATAAAAATTAACTTTAGTGTGAGGCATGCGCAAATATCTAGAATAACTGCCAACAGTGTTACAGCTCTGATTAAATCCCAAATTTTAGTACAGCTCACTTTCTCCAGGTGGCACAATCCTTGCACGTTCAAAATTCCCATTTATTGGACTGGACTGGTCTGGAGTATGGAGGAAGGTCCAACAAGTTCATGTCTTCTTGCTTCAAAAACTCAACTTCCTTTCGAGCTCTGTGGTAGCTTGCATTGTTTTGCATTGTCCAGGATTCATCCCCACTGAAAATACTGTATATGTAATATATTTTTAGTTTCCTACGTTTAACCAGTCTTGACCAGTTTCTGACACCAAATGACTTTAACTGCTTTCTGTTCTTCTGTCAGCAGATGAGGTATCCAACGAGAAACCCATTTTTTAACAAAAAATTCATTTGCGGGGACACGTGCTCTATAGGATTCTGAAGTACTGTGCATTTGGAAAGTATGTGGATGGAGGTTTCTTCTTCCATGCCACAAAATCTGCATTCTTCTTCCTCCACTATTTTGAGCCTTTTCAGGTGCCCATTCAGGCAAAAATGTCCCGATAGGATCCCTGTTAAAACTCTTAGCGCAGTTTTACTTTGACTTAAGCATTCATTTGATCTCAACAGGTTGTAGTCACCCAGAAGAGTCTTTGATTGTATAAGCCCTACTAGATCTTTCCAATGGTCAGATCTTCTCTTTTTCTCGGCTTCGCCTTTTTCTTTCAATATTACATTGGGGCTGATTCCGCAAAAGGGTTCAGGCCCCCAGATCGGCATTTCAGTCCCCTTCTTTGCTAGTTCATCTTCTATTTCATTTCCTTCTATTCCAGTGTGTCCTGGAATCCATAGTAAGGTGACTATATTCTTCTCGCCTAGTTCATTGAGTTCATTTTAGAACTGATTTCACAAGAGCTCAGTGCTCTAATGGCTGCTTGACTATCCGACATTATGATAATCCTTTGTCTTCTGTATCTTTAGGGTTGTACTTTAAAGACCACACTAAAGATGCTAGAATGCAGATTATATTTTGTCATTGAATCAATGTAGAAAGTTTCCTTCTTTTTTTTCCAGTTTGATATAATTTAGGTACCAGTCATATTCTGGACGTAATATAAAGGAAAATGCTCATTAAAAGTAAATTTCCCATTATAAACCGCAAGGCATGGAAATTAATAATGTAAATAGTTGGTTGTATTTTCGACATAAAAGAAATAATAATTTCGTAAATTTCATATTGTCACGAGATAAGATTCGTTAACTTTATTGAGTTATTAAGTTTAATTATACAAAAGAAATTATTTTCGTTGTTAGATTTGTCTTTGTAATGAAGTTTGTTATTTATATCTAAAGGAAAATCTGAAAAATCCAATTGGAAATCGTATTTGGCTTCTATCAAAACAAATTTATTTTTCTATTGAATAATTCAAAGTTTGATAAAAGAATTTGTGTTGTCAAAGGTTCAATGAATGGCTAAATTTGAACTAAATAATAGTTCCAGTACATCGTTATTCAAACCAATAATACAAAATAGTTATAAATTCATTAAGTAATTCAAAAGTGTACTGTGCACCGTGTTAAAAGCTCCCTCTTTAATTTATCCAAGCAAAAATAATCAATTTTTCTTCTTTTGTTCCTTACGAGAAGGCAAGGTCAGAATTGAGGTGGAAATTTGTCAAGCGGTAAAATTAAATTGATGTCGTTAATAGACTAAAACCTCCTTTTGGATTCCGTACGGATCTCGCGAAGCTCAGCCAACATTTTAAAACTGGGCCTCGTACAGAGCAGCGTTCGTTGTAGCAATATTAAGAATTACAAAAAGACACCAGACGCTCTCGCGGTTATTATCAAGCTCCGGATAGAAAGATAACGCAGCTTGAGAAGGATTGTGCAATATTTAGGGCGACAGTGGCGTTCTTCTAAAGAATAATGTTGTTATTCTAGAAGACAAAAATAATCATTAATACACCACAAGCAACAAACAGAAGATATTAATGTAGAAATGATTGTGATATTAATATTAATAATTAACCAGTTATAGCAAAGACATTATAACGACTTAATATATTTTTGATTGGATTTTTAAAGAAATTTATCTTTAAAATTGTTTCTTTCGATAGCGTGGTTCAAATGGTATCTCAATTGCCATAAAAGAACTAACCAGAATAGGAATTTCTGGCAAAAGCATAACAATCTGCACTGATAGTAGACAAGCCCTATTAACCTTGAACAGACAACGTGTTATATCGGGGCCCGTACTAGAGTGCCACTAAGATTTAGCTAACTCCTCGGCAGATAACGATATTTTCCTGAGGTGGGTTAAAGGGCACGACAGGAGTAAAGATAATCACATTGCAGATTCTTTAGCCAGGGAAGCGATTGGACTAAAAAGAAGTTTTCTTCTAAATAATGATATAATTGTTTTCCAACTTTTGGGAATAACACAGAATAGTAATTTATCAAGCTCTGGCATACATTATGGTATATTTTTTTCATGAATTAGTGGAAAATAGAAACTTTGCTATCATTTTGGTGATCCCTAGTATTACGTATTACTTGATCTACACTGCAATAATAAGACCCTTGTTAACGTATGGAGCAATTGCATGGGGACCGAAGGTTCTATAAGCAACAGCTATCCAAAAATTATATCAAATACAGCAAATGGCTTGTTTAAACATCACAGGAGCCATGAGAACAACACCAACCGCGGCAATGGAACTAATTACTGGTCTGACCCCTTTGGACCTGTACGTCAAGGAGGTTGCGTTAATGGCTATGGTATGATTGCGCACGGCTGGTGTAAGCCCCGAACTAGGAATGGACCCATTGAGGTAAAGACTATGACAAGAAGCGCTTACTGCGCTTGTGTTTAATAAACCCTACAAAATACAAATAAAACAGAGCACAGAGCCAGATGTTGCAAATGAAATACGCATATATATAGATGGCTCAAAATTGAAAGAAGGCTTAGGATGTGGAGTTTACTCGAGAGCACTAAGCCTAAAGATTAAGTGGGAAGTGGGAAACAATACCAGCGTGGTTCAAACAGAACTGGCTGGTATCTCAATTGCCACAAAAGAACTAACCAGGAAAGGAATTTCTGGCAAAAACATAACAATCTGCACTGATAGTAGACAAGTCCTATTAGCCTTGAGCAGACAACGTGTTATATCAGGGCTAGTACTAGAGTAACACCAAGATTTAACTAACGCCTCGGCAGTTAACAATATTATCCTGAGGTTGGTTAAAGGGCACGACAGGAGTAAAGATAATCGCATTGCTGATTCTTCAGCTAGGGAAGCAGCTGGACTAAAAATTTCAGGACCCAGTGACAACTACGGCCTAACGACTTCGACAATTGCGGAACTAGCCAAACGTTACACCAATGCTCAATCCCTCAAGAGATGGGATGGAATCGAAGGATGCAGTCTTGCTAGGATCACCCTTGGCGACCATGGGAAGCTGGCGCCGAAGAAACCTACGTTTAACAGTAGGATTTTTGACTGGCCACTGTCAACTAAGGAAATACCTCCATACTATGGGGCTAGTGGACACACCTCTATGCAGGATGTGTGAACAGGAAGGTGAAACTTTCAAGCATGTCTTATACGAGCGTCCGGAGTTATCGTCGATAAGAAAGTGTGTGTTCGGTGAGTCTTGGCCTACACCTGCTGATATAAAGGACAACTCCTCGGGAGAATGTACAATGGGTCACATGTGGCCTAAGTGATATGAGCCTACACTCACCCTCCCTACCCTACAGATACAGATGTTTCTTTCAATACATTTACACTACGGACATCCCAAAACTAGCACTTTACACTATCTGGCGCGCGTTTCGATCACTAAGTTAACTTCTTCGACGACTTTTGTTAACTCTGTTATGTGCAAGCATTCCGAACACACCTGATAATGTTACTTCCTTTTTTTTAATAATTTGAAAGACCTCCGACCATGATAACAAAAGTCTTTGAAAAGAAAATCGGGAACCGTCAAAAAAAGTCACGATCTGCCTAGACACGAACACAGAGATTTTTCCACGATGACATTTATGTAAATCAACTGACTTATTACAGTTTTAGATTTGTATAACTCAAAAGTTCACGCTTCGCCCAGAATGCAAGGGTATGAAAACAAAATGGGCGGTGACTGCCTCTTCGTACCCCCCAAACAACTTATATTTTCATAGTGATTTATGACGAACGTGATAAAGAAATATAGTTGAATGCGAGGATCAGATTTGTGGGATTTTTAAATAACGTGAAAAATTATACGTTCGATACTGAACTTATATTTATGTCTTAAAAAATGTACAAAATATAGAAAGTGTAGTATCTATTGAAGCAGGGAAAAATCCCAAGTATCTAATTCGCGGGTAACGTTCAATTTATGCCTTACAAAGTACAGGCGAATAAAAAAAGAAGAGCTGTCACATTATCTTTTGCAGCGTCCTTTGATTAAATAAGAACTCATCACACAATGGGCCACAATTGGGTTTCAACTAAGTTTTTGCCACTTTATAAGTAGACTAGTTATCTTTTTCCTTTTACATCTGTTAAACAGAAACGCAAAGTACTGTCAAAACGTACTCTTTCAAATGATGCTCTCATAATCGGGTGCCTCTTATTAAAAAAGGTAACTCTCGTAAGTCAAAGAAATTTGAAAATATAATATTTTAAGCTGTCGTTTTTGAGATGACGCTTTCAAAGTAGAAAATAAAATGTGTCGATGATGATATATGATATATCGAAACAATTGTCAATTCTATTAGAGTGTCACTTCAACTTCCGTTAGACTAAGACGTGTTCGTTCGTTCGTCGAAGTCGAAGACAATTTTAACAAATTTAAAAATGTTCAAAATCTAAATATAATTCACCCTAATCAGGAGATTATTTTTAATTCTTTTTAAATTTAATGTTATCTTAAGATATTTTACTTTGTGACGTCAATGTGTTGTCGAAAAATTTCTTGTAACAAATACCTGACGAGTATAGCACTGAAGATGGCTTAAAAGCCGAAAGCGCTCTGCGATTTTTAAAAAATTAAATTTTACACAGAATACAAATATTATGTTTTCTTGAAATTCTATTACGAAACTAATATAGTGGAGTTATAAAGTAATAGTGTGTTCCATTAAAAACTAAAATGTAAGATCACTTTTAAAATCTCTTTTAACATATAGGAGGCAATGCTGTAGTGAGCGTTGAAGAAAAAACATTCCACAGTACATTGAAAGTATCTATATTTTTTAAATAAAAGAAAAAAACTTTAAATCTCTAGCATTACCGATTTAATGAAAATTAAATGTTCTCTTTGTAGGTTGAGTTGTTTGAAAAACATGTGATATAACACATACGCATAAATTGGGTTACCCTAGAATTCCCAAGAATTCGAAACTCGATTTAGTTCCGGATCGCTTATTCTTCTTCTTTTTAGGGGATTTTAAGTGCGTCCTGAAACAATTAGGCGATCCAGAGACCTGTCAAATAAAATTCAATATGGCGATACAGGGTAAACAAATCTGATTTAATACACTGTAGACCGTGGATTTTGGTATACATAAGTGTTTATTTTGGAGAAAGGTGCTTTTATTTTGCTTTGGTGTCTCTATACTAATAATATACAATAAAAAGACCAAGTTAGCTTTTTTAAGGTCCCAGCTGTTTTAGAGAACACATTTTTGGTGCATAAGAATGAATTAGATGAGAAGCGTAGAGAATTGTGGTTAGCAGCAATCAATAGAGATGATTTAACAGAATCAAAAATCAAATATCAGTCATTTTGTTCAGTTTTGTTCAATAACAATATTTATGAAAACTGAGAAAAGTGATATACAATATACTAAACACTGATAAAATATACTAAATTGAAGCGAAATATACTGATAAATTCGACTAAAAAGTCTTGAGCACTGTTTATGACTGAATAGACAAAACAAAACTAACCTATCTGTCTAAATTGTTTGCCCCAGCACTGCCATATTGGGTCACGTGATCTGGATTGCCTAATAACAAATGCCATAACCTACAAATGTTTTGTTTATGAAATAACACAAACAAATACTAAAAACTGATCGTGGATGATGTAAATTGACAACTGTCAAATTCTTCTAGTCGACTTTCACTTTGTCCTAATCAACTTGGATAGTCAAGTAGGATTTAACAACAGAACGTACCTTGCCATTGGTTTAATTAAAGCGGTTTATTCAAATCTGAAAAAAATTTTAAACTAAATATTTATTATATAACTTTTTGAGATAAATATCGTTATCATGGAAAAAGATACCTATGTTATTCTTAACCCTCCTGATATAAATTCACTTGTTAATTCATACCTATGAAACTAGCCCATTCTGTCTTTTTATCGTAAATAAAATCTCATAGCACAAGATGTGATTTTTTTCCAAAAGCAACTGCTTGATTTCACAAAAAATATATTGTTTCTTCAAATTTCAAATCGACCAATAAATTATTCGTCTCAGTGAAGCTTGCATGTTCGGTAATTATACAGAAAATGTTGTCGTTGTGTCAGCATGGCGAGTAACAAATCTCTTTCACTTTCACATGGCCAATTAGACTTCATTCCCGCTAAGCACTCACCTCATACTTCTATTTGTCAAGCATACGCTGGTTTAGGACCTAGAAGCGGCTGCTTATTTCACTTTATACATCTTCAAGGCCGGATTTATGTCTCTAGACTGATAATTACAACATGAGTATACCTTGTAAATACCACAGGCGAATGAATTTTCTTTATTCTAAATGAAACCCTCGTCAACGAACAAAAGAGAAAGACAATGGATGTACCGGTAATTGGAATAATGATATTCTTGTTTTTCCCACTGGATTTTCTTTTCAGTATTCTCGTGGAAATGGTGGAACTGTACAGGTGCTTTATGAGCTCTTAAAAACATATTGAAAGAGAGATTTTTATTTTTAGATATTAAATTCTTTCAGCTTTGATCTTGGTTCGTAAGATTATCTTAATAATGAGTTGTTATATTTCTGTCTCACTATCAGTCGTAAACTGGTAGATTTAAACCAAATAAAGAACAGTACAGGACGTCATAACGGAAAACGTCCGATTAGACTTACTTTGAAGCGAAAAAAACAAAACTGTTAACAGTATGAGAGCAGTTGGAAATGGTGAAGAGGCGTATAATAAACGTAACAATAATAAATGCGTGAGCAGGGGTGTTTCCAGAATTATTTGGGGGGTGAAAATGGGTGGAATTTTGGATTATTGCGATTTCCGGGTACGCTTTGACGGGATCAGCTGTTCTATATAGCTGAAAGAGAGACGGAGGACTGGAAGGAGATGACAGCGGTTCCTGTATGGAATCTTGTATACTAAACACGGGCAAATAAAAAATCATTATTCCACTTGTATGTTCATAGTAGGTAATACTGTTAAAAATTGGAATATCTAATCAAATAATGAAACAAAGAATCTTTTGTACTTTTTTCCATTCAATTGAATAGTGCAATTGGTTTTTAAGAATTGTTTGGAAATTCAAACGAATTATTAACATTCAGTGAAAAAAAGATGGTTGTAGAATTCAATTTATGATTTTTCCAATTTTTGAACATGTTTCTAAATGGAGACTGTATATTTTTAATATTTTACAAGAAAGTATAACTCAAGACGAAAAAATGGCGACATGAATGAAGTCTCTACGACAATTTTCTAAAGGAGAATTTTAATTTGAAAAATATTTTAGCATTTGTTAGGTATTTGAGTTTCCATGGAAGTTGACAGCATCTCCTGGAACTGGAACCTTTGACCACATAGTTAGCTTCTTGTTAGTTCCAATGTAGGCCGCAGTGTAGCTTTCTTCTAGATGCGATCTTTACTAGACGCCCCTGAGACTTGTGATCAGTTGCCAAGCAATCTAGTCCAGCCAAATAACACTTTTACAAAGAGAAAATTGTTAACAGGATGGGAACAATTGGAAATGGTGAATGGGCGTATAATACACGTAAAAAAAATATATGCGTGAGCAGAAATTTGAACAACTATATAATTTTACAGCT
This sequence comes from Galerucella pusilla, assembly GCA_910591695.1. Classification (NCBI taxonomy): domain Eukaryota; kingdom Metazoa; phylum Arthropoda; class Insecta; order Coleoptera; family Chrysomelidae; genus Galerucella; species Galerucella pusilla. The sequence continues at coordinate 44,335 of CAJUYI010001663.1, forward strand.
GAAATTCACTGTCACTGCATAGAATATCCCCTTTTAATGAACGTTTTCTGCATCCTGATCCTCAGACAGGGCGAATCTTGTTAACGTTTCCTTTATCTCGCAACAGGATGAATCTAGGTGTTGTGTAATACGGTGAATACAATGGATATGGCTCAGTATCACAACAACGTTCTAAACAAGAACAAGCTCCGGGTTAAATCCAACTACACCAAATCCAAACTAGAATTTCTGGGTACGGAGGTATTATTATGGAATATTATTACACTCTATAGTTGTGTGTTGAATTAAGCATAGTATACATTACAAAGAGATACTCGAGGAATGTGCTTGGAAAGTTTAGCTTTCAGGTATTGTTTAAAATTGTGTTATTTTGAAGTATAAGTTTATTAGCTAGTTTCAAACTTATTTAAAAGGAACACAATTATACTATTTCTTTTTTCTTTCATTCATTTGCTTAGGATGTGGATTATTATACTTTTTCCAATTTTCTCTACTACCAATCCAGAAGCTTCATGTCCTCTTACAACCCACTAGGTTAACTGAGCGAATTTTACTTAGTCTTAATTGTTGTAGTCCTTGTAAGAAACAGAATATGAGAATCCTTTTTTCTCTAATTTTTTTGGGAATCAAACCACAATAATGTTTTTTATTTTTTATTTCGACGTTTCGGTAGCGTTCCAGCTACCGTTCTCAAGATTAACTAGTACTTAAATAATTTGACCTCTAGTGGTATTACTAGTGAAAATTTTTACTCCTCTCTTTTGTGTATCTTTGTATATAGAATAGATACGTCTTTGATGATCTTTTCCACATCCTCCCATTATCTGAAACTCCCGATTTCTCAGGGTACCGTATCCAGAGTCAATCTGTTTTAATCATGTATGCATTAGGTGAATCTGTTTGTCAATTTTTTACAGGAAACTGTGATTCTCAGTTACACCTCTTGCTCTTAATCTTACCCGTTACACGTTTTCGCCTTTAACTTGATAAATTTCTAACGTTGAGCTAACAATTTCTCGTTGCTTAACCAAGAATTATAATGATCGGCATGTATTCATGGGAGTCTTTACGTAATTCCTGTAATGGGTTATAAACTAGTACGTGACGTACTGAAAGAAGAAAGGTCTCGTCATAATGTACAAGTTGCTTGTTGCCTTCCTAAGCTTCTCCTAACAGAGACGTACTTAAATTTTTATCTTGTTACAGAATTGGAAAATAATATATTTCCAATACAATAATGACCTTTATTAGGTAAATTGAGAATTTTGGTATAGGCAACCAAAGATTCATTAAATCTTGTGAAACCGGTAGTTACATGCCGTTGAAGCTATCTTCTTTTCACTACAGTCAGAGATTAGTAACCCATCCTACAGTGTACATTGTAAATGACGTAAATAAGTAAGTAAGCCACTGATACAGATGGTCTTAGTCATATGGATGTTTAAACTATTAGTTAGTGGAATTGAAGATAATCAAAAACGAGCTAATTAACAACCATAAAAGTAGCCAACGATAATTGCCGAATATATAAAAGTTTTGTGCTTTTTTCCTCTGACCATCTTTTAAACTCAACATATCTACCTACCTATTTCAAGAGTTTGGTCGGTAATGTACTGTTTGCTGTATGAAATTGCCTACTCTTTTGGATTTAACAAGCTTGATGACGCATGGTTTTTATGGGGTCATTATTCAATTCATAGGACTTTGCTTGGATGCCACCATCACATGTTGAGATACTAGTCTGTTAATTGTATTATTACTACCATTATCGCTAGTTACAGGCGTCTTTTTTCGGCTGGTACAGGGAATTAAATTGTTTCCTTATTTGTGTCATAAACAATATTTTTAATAAATACTGCTGCATTGAGATCATAGCTACATTTTCCACCGAGTATCAAGAAAGGACCAATATGTATTCTATAAATTCTAATATGGATTGTATTTTTTCTTATTTTTGTAGTATTTTTTTAACGTCCTTTTTAAGTATTTCATTCCTTTGTGGTTTCCGTAATAATTGAGACGTGTTCCATACTGAAATGTTATTTTCCAATACATATTATATGTCTTGAGTATTATGCGATTTTCATAAATACCATTGGTACATATCCTAGATTTCCATGAGTAGATATATAAAAAATCGTATAATATATATACTTTTTTGGCATATAAATTATTTAAAGTATAATAATGCTGTGGATTATGGTGAAGAATAGTTTAAAAGACCGTTTTTACGAATAAACAAAATACTGTGACAAACATTAAAACCAACAATTTGTTGTAATTTGCATATTTTGAAGCGGAACAAACAGAGAGCACTGTCAAAGCACTGACGAAATCGAAAAGCTGTATGTTGGCTATCACATAAAAAGACAGACAGAAGAGTAAGATTCTAGCATCGGAGATGAAATTCCTGAAAAGAGTGGAAGGAGTAACAAGGAGAGATCGTATTAGAAACCAAACAATATGAGAGGAATTAAAAGTAGAGCCTCTACTTGAATGGAATTCATGGAAAAGAGACAACTGAGATGGTGAAGACACTTACAGAGAATAAAGGATAGTGGAATTTGAACAAATAAGGCAGACAAAACCATGGAAGAAGCGAAGAAGAGCATGGAAAAATTCCTAGGACAGAAATCTAGCGTGAAATGGAGCAAAAATCAAAGAAGAATTGTGGAAATTTGTACATAGATGAAAAGAGATTACCTTTTCACACCATACTAGATGGTTAAAGGATTATACTTGCTCCAACCAATATTATTATAATAATTTTCATTATTTAAATTAACTCAATTCACATTCCAAATTCACGACGGCTAACGACAAACTTCTACCCATAATATTTGCACAGTGACATACCTACCTAGTTTTTCTTTTGTCATTTCACCACAAATTGACATGGTCACGGAACGCTTCGAAGGTCTTGTCATCAACGCGTCTAAGTAAGCAAAAGGCTAAAGCGTAAAATAAACTACCATCCTGTTGCGTGACCAGCCAAGAAGGTTTTTATTTGATTTGTCGGCAGAATCGCGATATATATGTGTATTGTGGATATATGTGAGTTTAATTTAGAGCTTGCCAACACGGCCGTGATACCTGATGCAGTGGCGTAGATTTTCTCCAGGTGTAAATATGTATTATGCAAGGACAGAAAACAAGGGGTGCCTATGATACCAACTATGGAATATTATGGAGTTTTATGCAGAATCGATGGATCAAGTATCAAGGTTAACGTAACATGTCATTGTCACAAA
>CAJUYI010001663.1:47685-59837 GCA_910591695.1 Galerucella pusilla
TGTTTGGTGGTCGTTGTATTATTTTTTGTTAGAAAAGGTCAGATTAGTTCAGTTCAAAATTTAACGTATTTGGAACACAATCTATTGCGGAAATTAAATATAGGCTACCAGTTTATCTGGAGGGATATTCAATAGTTGGGATGGTTGTATTACTTTCCACTCCAAAGTGCTTCCGCCTGGGCCCTTCAAGTTTCCACAGAAGCGGAGTATGTGAGTAGAGTTCACATTTTCATTGCCCACCCTGTGCAGATGCTTCCTCATGGTCACCAGGTCGGTAACTGTCTTTCTTAACTAGCCAGTTCCCGACTTTCCCTCTTATGTAATCACTTATTTCCCCTGCTATCAAAATTTGCAAAAAACAATCTTACCTTCATCTCTATTGCTTCCTAGAAGAATTTCCATGTCTTCATAGTCTCCCTCGGCCAACATATCCATAGGATGCTTGGGCATCAGTATACCATCAATAGTAGGAGTGGACGGGAATCCCAGAATTCCAGAATACGAGTTCCATTGCTGTAGAGATATTGTCTTCGCATCAACCGCCCTCATACAATCCATCACTTGTTGAGGGTTGTTTTCGAGAAACGTAACATTGCAACCGCAGTCTTGTATCAAAACCTTTCCGATTTCTTCAGCTCGTTCACCACTCATGTAACTCCAAGGTGCGTTCATTGTTCCCGATTGAAGAATTCCCCGTCTAGCTAATCCTTTCGTGACAGGACTTATCAAATGAAGGCTGACCGAACCACCTCCAGCGGATTCTCCGAAAAGTGTTATGAGCTCAGGATCGCCACCGAAAGCAGCTGCGTTTTCTTTTATCCAACGAATCGCTAGTATTTGGTCCCAGAGACCCATGTTACCCGGAGCTTCTTCGCTTCCTCGAGGAAAATATCGATTGAGATACAAAAACCCGAAAGAGCCGACCCGGTACTGCATAGAAGCTACGATAACATCGCAAGTAGATGCAATAAGGTCAGCGTCGTATATATCTAAGGTAGCGGTTCCGCTCATATAGCCCCCACCGTAAATCCAAATCAAAACTGGTACTTTTGGCCTTTCTACATTCTTATCATTATGGTGTCTAATGCGCAAGCGTTGAGGAACCCATATATTCAAATATAGACAATCTTCTGAAATGTTTGTATTGGGATTCCACATTTCTTCCCCCTCGAAACCTGGGAAATATTCATACCGTTCTTGGAAGCAAGAATTAGGTAGCTTGTTGGCGTCAAGAATCCCATGCCATGGATCTATGGGAACAGGTCTCTTGAATCTGAGTTGATCCACTGGGGGTTTCGCGAAAGGAATACCGGTAAAAACGTGTACTTCGCGACCTAGAACGGTTTTAGAGTACCCGCGCACTAAACCGCTAGAAGTTTCAACTACCAACGGATCCGTATGAAAATCTTTAAACTGCGAACTTCGCGTCGTGGTTTCTTCACTGGGCCAAGAGTATCCACTCACTATGGTAACACTCGCGACAAACAAGTAAAACAGTGACAGTAGTCCCATTTTTTTATTGGAGGGAATTAGAGCGGTTCACGGTGAAACTTGTTGATTATTTGTGCATTCCGTAGTCTCGTGGCGCGTTGTTTTCAAACTGTATAGCGTCGACGTTCGTTACATTGGTGAGGGCTTGATAAAGGGCAGGCTTGCACTGACTCGACTGGTCCGAAACATCACCGGCGTGGAGTTGAGGCGTGCGCGTCGTTTCGGCGGCAGGCATACGAGAACTACGGTGAAGATAATTACTATACTACCTACCATACAGAGACGGTCAGATAAAAACAAACTTTTCAGGGTTATATGATTTAACAGAGAACTTCAGGCATATGTATTAGGAATCGATTAACTCGCTAAGCATATTTTTATGTTGATAGTAACTCATTTTTTTAATGTCTACTTAGGATTAGGGTTCTTTTGGTTATATGTTCAGCGTTATTTTGAATGGTATGAACACTGCAATTATTTTGGAAAAAGTTGAAATTACACAGCAAGGATGAGATGTTTCTTCTCTGGATGAAAGTGAAGTATAATTTTCAGGGGATCAATTTATTTATGCCAAAACATGTCTGGCTGGTATCTCAGTTGCCACAAAAGAACTAACTAATAGTAGACAAGCCCCTATTGGCCTCGAACAGACAACGTGTTATATCGGGGCGATTCTTTAGCCAGAGAAGCGGCTGGACTAACAATTTCAGGGCCCAGTGACACCTACGGCCTAACGACTTAGACAATTAAGGAACTAGCCAAACGTTACACCCATGCTCAATCCTTCAAGAGATGGGATGGAATCAAAGGATGCAGTCTTGCCAGGATCACCCTGGGCGACCCTGGGAAGCTGGCGCCGAAGAAATATTTGGCGATAACCAGGGAAAACCTACGTTCAACAGTAGGATTTCTGACTGGCCACTGTCAACTAAGGAAACACCTCCATACTATGGGGCTAGTGGACACACCTCTATGCAGGATGTGTGAACAGGAAGGTGAAACTTTCAAGCATGTCTTATGCAAGTGTCCAGAGTTATCGTCAATAAGAGAGTGTGTGTTCGGTGAGTCTTGGCCTACACCTGCCGATATAAAGGAAATGTCTCCTAGTGACCTGTCTACCTTCCTGGGAAGGACGATGACTTAAGAGGACAACTCCTAGGGAGGATGTACAATGGGTCACATGTGGCCTAAGTGCTGTGAGCCTACACTCACCCTCCCTACTCTACAGATACAGATATCTAAAATGTGTAATTCTTCATTTAAGAACATCCAAATCACGTCTTGGCGGTCGAATGCAAATTATAAAACAGAAAAATATGCATACATAATATTCACTTTCTGTGTGACATATTTAATACTGGTAGAAGGTGTTGAATAGAGAAGAGTACTTGAATTTTTATATAGTCTTGGGACAAGTTCATAATGTCATTAATTTCTTATAAATTATATGCATTTTTATGGGCTGAGCTGTATCATTCTAGGGTAATTTCATTGCCATGAATCTTTCAAAAGGGACCGGATTATTACGAAGGAAGCAACTCTACAAGGTTTCTAACCAAAGCTGGATTAAGCATTAAAATTAATATCTCAAGGGATGCATATAAAATGCATTCAGTTTAATAAGTATCATTTGATATGCAATAATAATTTGTATAATTTAAACGAGATGTTTTATGGAATTTGGAGGATAAAAATTGATCGAACAATCAAAAATTAGAACAATTTTGTCTCTGCTAAGGAATTCTAATAAAATTGAAGATATTTGAACCTTGAAGATTTTATATTTTATGTTTCTAGGGTATTATATTTATAAGAGAAGGCCCATTAACAAAGATGTCACTTCACTTTTGAGCCGAGCTCTGTTTATCTCATCTAAAACGTACAAATGGACTAGGTTAAAAAGGACAAGTTAAGGATTCTAAAAACTGAAGTGGTCTATTTATAAGTTTATCCCGTTATCCCGTTAACGTTTGCTTCAAAATAAATTGAAAAAATAACAACTACTTTCTAATTTAAATTGTGTACTTTTCTCACGTACAATTTCAAGGTTACAATTTAAACCTAATGATGCCTAATAAGAGAAGCGACTTTTTTTTGTCTTGTATTTAATTTAAACTGTAGATAAAGGATAAATGGTTACTAATGAAGCTGATATAAGCAATTGGCTTTTCCTGTCGCCGCGTATACCAAACACACAAGCACATTATGATATCTATTAAATCCCCACCTGAACGTTCAACAGTAGCGCGCTTCAAGTGTATAGGGTTATCTGTGATCGAGATCGTAACCCACATCTTATCTAACTGCCAGGCACTGGATTCAGAAAGACAAATAATTTTCTGAGACTCCAATGTGTCACTCGAAACATATGGAACATGTTAGATTATTTAGCTGAAGAAAGTGCCTATGTTTGCCATAATGGATAATATATTCGTGAATGAATATTTTATATAACCCGCATTAAAAATGCAAGTTACAACTCCTAATGCCGGCCAAGAATCGATCATTTTCTGTCAGCAGATTTACTTTTGATTATGTCAGAGTATTTTCAGTAATAATATAACAAAAGAGTGAGAATATATTTGGAAATAGCCACTCGAGCCCGCGGGTTCAAAAAATCTGTCAAATTATTTTCTAGATTATTTTTTGATTCACAAATTTTTACAATAAAAAAAATCAATAAAACTATCATAAGATTATTGAAAAATTCAATTCTTTTCTTTTCATGTTATAAGCCCAATCTTTCAAAATCAATGCCAGAGTAGCTATTGTAATAGATTGATCCAGAATATAATTTCTTTCTTCGGTGAAGGTCTTAAATTGTCCACATATAGACTGATTACTTATTAGAGTATTTTTCGAAGTAGTTTCTGAGATCTTTTTTGTTATTTCTGCATCAGAAAAGGTACTAAACCGATAATTCTCGCCCATTTTATATATCGCGTTGACACAATTAGGTAATTATTTTGACAACTATCTGACACTTACCCTTGTGACAAATAAAGAAGCATTTAATTGGTTTTAAGAAACGTCAAAAAATAATCTGTATAATAGACCATTTCAAAACACCTGACGTTGATTATATTGTGCTGGGTCTAACTCTCTAACTGGATCTAATTGTCAACAATAAAAACTGATTAGAACCATTCGACAGATCTTCATTTTCTATGGGGTATTTTATGTCGTTCATTTACTGAATTCAATTAACATACGCAACAATTGAAAGTAGGTACTCCATTTCTTATTGACAAGCAAAAGCTGCAAATTTTAATCTATTACCTGAAAAATCTGAACCAAAATGCTGAGTAGTTATGACAACTTTGTGTTTTTGTAAGACTCTGGAGGAACCACATCATGATGGTGGAAGAAGTGCACATTAATCTAAAAAATAGAGTGAGAGGAGCTGGATAAAACACCCCTACCCCAACAATATACAATTCATCAATGTGTCGGACTTGAAAAAATATTGCATTGTAGCTCACGCGGCTGGAAATTAGTGCTTAGGTCTCTCCAAGTTTACAGAAGCTTCTTTCGAACACTACTTTTCGAGTGCTATTTATCTGTCAAAATTCCTTGTTCGTTCATCTTTAACGCACTGTTTAGTTTGAAAGCGAGTTTTATTTATACTTATTTATTAAAATTGGATTTTAATTGAATTAGTTTCTTTGAAAAATTTAATATGTGGTACCACATTACGTAGAGTTAGTTTCTGTAAAGGATACAACTTTCTGCAAATGTTTTCCAGTTCCATATGATGCCAATGAAAAAAAAATTGTGTAAATTTATATAGTGGGAAAATAGAATATGGGAAATATGAATATCCTCAAACGAAACATTAACGCTATGAATGCGAAATGATCCATAACCAATTCAAATGTACTTCAATTTCAAGTCAAATTTCGATGTTAATATTATACACATGCAAATTTGATGAACTTTGGGAATAGTATACATAAATTGAACTCCATATTAGGAACGTCATTTTTACCATCATGGCAACGGTGTGACCAGTAAATTCAGTGTGACCAATTTCACTACGACTCAATTAACGTAGGTTGTAGTGTGTAAATAATTATATACAGAGTGATATAGCTCCCTTCTGTTCCTTTTGGATATTATTTTAAAGTATATGTTATCTTTGCCGATAACATAAATACAGGGTGTCCCACTATAAAGTAACACATTTTGACGGCTTGCTAAACTTCTTATATTTCCTTCAAATTTTTATTGACATGGTTGCCAAATGTATGTTTTTCCCGAAAGCGCCGAAAAAAAAATTACCATTTTTGAAACGAAATTTTAAATACAACACCCTATATTTTTTTTCGTTATTACACGAAAATGAGACAAGAGATTAATGCGTTCAGTAATTTTTGGATGAGATTAGGATTCTGTAGAGATGCAGATGGAGGTTACATACAACAACTTATTTATTAAATATAATTTTTTTTATGTGTTTTATGAAGTTATGTTTGTTTTATATGTTTTCTTTATTTCTAGTTTTCCCGATTCTGTAAATTGTTGCACCCAATTTAATATCGATTTTCGTGTATAGGCGTATTTCTGTCAAAAATGACTCTGAATCTTGTCCTGGTCACATTTATTAATTAACGAAAATTTTAGACAACTTTTGAGACTTGCAAACGTTGTCATGAAAAAAGCCGCTCATTAATTACGTTTGGAAGTTATTGACATATGGTTTCATAAAAAATTAAATCTTTCCCTAAAAACTTGAGTATATGCCGATATTGTATACATTTTTGGAAAGGGGAAGAGAGGGACTTTCAGATGGTATTAAAAAATATAGGGTGTTGTATTTAAAATATGCCGATAATTTCGTTTAAAAAATGGTTATTTTTTTTTCGGCGCTTTCGGGAAAAAATATACATTTGGCAACTATGTCAATACAAATTTGAAAGAAATATAAGAAGTTTAGCGAAAACTGCACATCGATATCTTTTTCCATTCTCGAGTAATAAGCCGTCAAAATGTGTTACTTTATAGTAGGACAACCTGTATTGTAAATTAACCGCGAAATTTAAAATATTCAACTTTCCTTCCTTTTGCAATTTGGGGGGTAGTGCATCACCTATTTTTTTTTAATTTTCCTTTTTGTCAGTTATTTTAGCCTAAGTTAAGAAATGTTGGAAGACATTCATGATTTATTTAATGTTCTACCTAAATCTGGAGTCGGTACAGTAACACCTAGCAAAATCCAAGTTCAAGTTTGTTTGACTTCCAACGAGAAGTGAGTTCATTGAAATTTCAAGTTGTACCTCTCAATTATTTCGAACAATGCTATTGTTTTGAATATACTCAAAATTGAAGACTTCTTTCGGGAATGTTATAAATTATATATCAAAAAGCGAATAAAAACAATACAACAAATCCCTCATCACTTTTTCCCAATTTACCATTGTAAGTGTAGAAAGAGAAGAAACCATCGATAAGCTCCGACATTCTGGAAAACAGGATACTTAAAAAAAACTCATAATTTTCAACAAAGTTTATATTCCAGATTAACTCAAATTATTTATAACAGCAAAATTTTGAAAATACATTTTAAAATAGTGTGTGTTAGTGTGTGTAAATAAGTGTATGTGTGTATAAAACAATCCAATAATTAGTCTTCACAATTTTATTAACAAGTATATATAAAACTGACAAATCAATTCTATAAAATTCAAACCTCAACATTGAGTTAGTGAAAAAGGTGAAAAACATAAAAAGTGAAACAATTCTGAAATAATAAAAATAATAACATATATATTGCCCAACAGATTTTACAATTATTATTCCTTCAAATGTCTATACCTACAAAACAATAACACAAATAATAAAAGTTGAAATGGTATGCAAACACAGGGTGACTAAGTGAACATGTATGAATACAAATAAAAGGGAATACAAAATTATAAACTCTACTATTTCTAAACTTATAAAGAACTAAACATAAAAAGCATTTAATAAAAAATATACATATCCAGTAGTTACGTGTGTGTTAGAAGGAATGAGAGTTAGATAGAGATAGAGATAGAGATAGAGAAATAGAGAAATAGAGGAATAGAGGAATAGAGAAATAGAGAAATAGAGAAATAGAGAAATAGAGAAATAGAGAAACAGAGAAATAGAGAAATAGAGAAATAGAGAAATAGAGAAATAGAGAAATAGAGAAATAGAGAAATAGAGAAATAGAGAAATAAAGAAATAGGTAAATAGATAGATAGATAGATAGATAGATAGATAGATAGATAGATAGATATAGACATAGAGAGGTAGAGTGAGAGTTAGATAGATAGATATAGAGATAGAGAGAGATAGAGAGAGATAGAGAGAGATAGAGAGAGATAGAGAGAGATAGAGAGAGATAGAGAGAGATAGAGAGAGATAGAGAGAGATAGAGAGAGATAGAGAGGGATAGAGAGAGATAGAGTTAGAGTGAGAGTTAGCGAGAGAGAGTTAGCTACTGCTGAGTTAGTGAGTAAGTGACTACTGAGTTATATAGTTGGTAAAGTGATCAATGAGTTAGTGAGTTAAGTGACTGGTGATTGAGTATGTGATGGTATGTATAGTATGTGTGTGTTAGTGTGTGAATGACTACTGCTGCTCGATGTCTGCTGAGTGACAGATGAAATACTGCTGAGTGACTACTTAGTGACTGCTGAGTAACTGGGGAGTGAATGCTGAGCGACTGTCGAGGTACTGATAGGAAGCTAGTTAATCAATAACAGAGGCTACTTGCCTGCATCGCGAGTAACTGCAGATATGGAACTAATGACAGCCAACAAGCGCCTAAAAGATAGAAAAACCACCTGGCTGAAAGTGGTGACAGAACATACGCATACAAACCTGAGACTACTAAATAAATTTTCTCTAGAAGAGACTTTCCCAGATATCTCGAAGGAAGCCAGGTGGGTGTCAATATTAAAGGGGAAATCGAAACCAAAAAACAAGCACACAGGTTGGGGGTTCATCATGAAAACAATATGGTTTAAGAGATGGGATATCGACGACACACGCAATGGAACGGGCCCAAGAAATATGGGATGGAGCCAACGAAAGAGTAACAAGAAAGAGACGCACATTGTGATGTGCAAGATACGTTCAATACCGCAACATGGGAAGGTGTCCTGAACGAATTACAAAGAAGACATTGTTCCACACCTATACAATATACTAGCCAGTTACCTTTGTTGTAAATTCTGATGAAATGACGGTACCCCATACTCTGGAACCTGCACTTTGATGAGGTATTAAGACTACCAATGCCCTACGGTACGCTGACGATCTCGGAGTGGTGGTAACAGCCAAAGATGCCCATTAATTAGAAACAACATACAAAAGAGTCATAAATGATATCACAGACTGGATGTTCAGGAAAAAGCTACAAATAGCAGCACCGATAACTGAAGATGAAGAAAATCACAATTGATGTAGGAAACACAGTCTAACCAGCCAAGAAACACCAAAGTATCTAAGGATTTATGTAGATCACAATATGTATATGGGATACCACATCTGTAAGATTGCTGAAAAGGCGAATAAGGCTTTTGGGTGCCTAACGATGTTAATGCCAAACATCGGAAAACCAAAGTATTCAACAAGAAGGACAAAAATCAAGGAAACGACAATCGAGGTAAGAAACATCGGAAAACCAAAGTTATCAACAAGAATGACAAAAATCAAGGAAACGACAATCGAGGTAAGAAACATCGGAAAACCAAAGTTATCAACAAGAATGACAAAAATGAAGGAAATGACAATCGAGGTGAGAAACATCGGAAAACCAAAGTTATCAACAAGAAGGACAAAAATGAAGGAAATGACAATCAAGGTAGGAAACACAACTTAACCAGTATAACCTGCCAGTATCTAGTGATTTATTTCGACTGCAATATGTATATGGGATACCACATCTGTTAAATAGCTGAAAAGGCCAATAATGCTATAATGTTAATGCCAAACTTCGGAATACCGAAAGAATCAACAAGTAGAATACTTTTTGGTACCGTAAACCCCATAGTACTAAACAAATCGACCACATGACAAAGAGTACTGAGAAAAGAACACCATAAAAATATACAGATTAGAACCTAAAAAAGAATGTAATCAGCACCTATCCAACAATTTTAACGAAAGCCCTGCTGGCGATGTCCGGGCTTGAATGCTGGACAAAATGAAATTCAGAATGAATTATCAAAATACTGATCTACGATATATTGATAGCTCATACTGGACAACAAAGTACTGAGAAAAGAACACCATAAAAATATACGAATTAGAATCTAAAAAAAGGGAATCAGCGCCTATCCAACAACTTCAACGAAAGCCCTGCTTGCGATGGCAAAATTACTGCCAATAGACCTACTAGTTAGTAGGAGGAAGAATGCTTACAGAAACCAAAAGAGAATAGCCGGCAGATTAATCTTGGATGGATGGATGTTTGGATGTATGGGTGGTTGGATGGGTGGTTGGATGGATGGTTGGATGGATGGTTGGATGGATGGTTGGATGGATGGATGGATATAACATTGGGGAAGGGAAAGGTGAATGGACAAAAAAAATACCAGACCAGAGAACGCGGATAGATGAACTATCTTTTAACACAACTACTAACTGAATATAGACAATACCAAGCGTACCCACAACGCTTCAAAATAATTATCGACGCATATACTGCAAGTGAGAAGACACAACAGAGCACACCTTTTTTGAAAATGGAAAACATACTACCTCCTACTAGTTCTGAGAATATAATAAACAATATGCTAGATAGTCGAGAAATTAAAAAACGGTTAGCAAGGCGACAAAACCAATTCGAACGGCCAAACGAAAAGACATAAATGACAGATAACTTTCTGCTTGAAGGACTGCATAGAGCCATACTGAGGTACTACGGACCGTAGCCACGACGTGCAGGATTTTTTTACCTACGGAGAGATTGGTCAGAACCTAACAAGTAACCCCAAACGGAGTGGCTATGGAGACACTGCCGAGTGACTGCTGAGATCACTGTATCGAGAAACTGCAGAGTAAGTACATACTGAGACTGCAGAGACAGAAGATTATTGCGTTAGTGAGTTAGTGTGTGAGTGACTACTGAGTTAGAGAGTGCGTGATTGTGTGAGTGTGCGATTGTATGAGTGTGCGAGTTAGTAGGTGTGTGATTGGTGCAAGTGTTGATGTAAATGTTTGAGTGTAATGTAATTGTGCGTGTAATTATAACAATAATAATAATAACAATAATTTTGATGATAAAAAGGATGATAATAAATACCTAAATAAAATTGAATAGGAATAGAAAATCTAATTTTAAATTTACGAATTAATATAAATATTGGAGATCCTAATAGGGTGACTCAATTTCCGGGATGATTTGTGCGTTGTCCGGTGTTCAAGTTGATTGATTTTGATTGTATCATGATTGGTTGAAGCAACCCATAGATTTCATGACAATGTATTTGGAATAGTTGAATAGTAAATCTCGGTATTTCCCTTCATTGCCGGAAAAAATGAAAAACTTACTTTATATATGGTAACAATATTATTTTTATATTTGTTTTGTAATGAATCAAAATATTAAGAGATTGCAAGCGGTACAATTTGTGAAACTTGCAGAATATTTATATTGACAAATTATTTCTTTCAAAATGAAAAAAACTCACTTTTAATAAAGGAATACGTAGACATAAGTACTCTAGTGTGGGAAATTTGAAATTTCGTCCATTTCCGTTCGCGGTAAAGTTGTACCACAAAACTTGTCGATTTTCTGTTTTCTTCCGTCAATATGGATGAAGATGGAAGATGGTAATTGAATCTTCAACAGAACAAAAAAATCTGTAACTATTAAAATGAAGTTCGCAGAACAATAATAACAATCAATTGAATCTTTTGTAGAGCTTACTTTTTTTTTGTTTCCATCAAGAAGATGTAAACTATAATCATTGCAGACGATTTTGACTTTTTTCATTGCCTCGTCCTTGGAGTTCGTACGAATTAGTTGTTTTAGAGGGATTTGATGGAGGATAAGGAAGGATAGGATGACCATTTTTTCCGGGTTAAAACTCTAAAGGTTAAAATTTGGGAGGAGAGTATATGATACAAAAATTTATAATATGAATAAAAAAAATTGTAAGAAATGATGAAAATATAAATATTATGGCGTTTATATTTGATGTTTGAGGTTAAATAGCAATTGAAGACGTCCGGGCTTGAATGCTGCATAAAATGAAAAATTCGGAATGAATTATGAAAATGCTGAGCTACGATATTTTGATAGCCCATACTGGGCAACAATTTCCCCTACCGGCGAACACTTTTCGCACTCGACCCAATAGGTGACAGCTCGTTTTGCAGGCGAGGACTTACAAACACCCTAAGTCATTGAGTACTTCCCACAGTGTGGTTACGTGTTTCCGTGAAGGAAATGTCAATCGTAATGAATCAAGTAGGTAGGTACATGTAGCAAAATGAAGAAAATATTTTGAAAATAGTATGAAAAACAATAGAACAAACTTCATTTGAAAAGTACTTGGGAAAGAAATACTGGATAGTGAAAAGAACAACTCATGACTTTTGAAGGTACCTACTTGTAAGAAGTATTTAGATGAAATAGGGACGTCTCAACAAAATTAAATAATGAACAGATTATTACAATGCTG
>CAJUYI010001664.1:0-10544 GCA_910591695.1 Galerucella pusilla
GATTATAGAATGCTTTGGACTACTGTCATAAAACGTCAAACGTTAAAAAGTACAGAGTACCCAAATGTTAGTGTTATGAAAGTAGAGAGAAGGTGTTTAATTTTAGTTTAATTCAACTAAATTTTGTGTTAAAATATAAAAAAATTAGTAGGTACCTAATTATGGACATCAGCGACAGTGAGTTTGAAAACACACCCCCAGAAATAACAGCAAAAGCTGAAAATGTCACCTTAGAGCTATTGCCAGAAATTTCAAGAAAGAAAATAATATGAAATGGCTTATGCAAAATTTATGGATTGGAGAAGAGTTTCAAAAGTGAATTCGTTTTCTGAAAATGTTTTGTTAGTATATTTCGAACATTTATCTACTACATTAAAAGCGTCTACAATATGGTCGCAATATTCGATGCTAAGAAGTACACTCAGCATAAAAGACAATGTTGACATATCAACATATATTCAAAATTACGTTCTCTGTTGAAAAGAAAATCAGAAAATTATGTACCAAAAAAATCAAAAAATTTATCAGCTGAAGAAATCCAAAAATTTATTAACGATGCTCCAGATGAGAAATATTTACTGACAAAGGTAAGATTTATTTAAAAGTATAAGTACCTAAAACCCACATTGTTATTTTATATTCCATAATAGTAATTTTCAATATCATTGAATCTGGATTGAAATAATTAAAAATACATTTTTTGTATAAATTGATAAAGCGCGAGCGGTCCGGGTTCGAGTCCCATCCTCTCGGTACCTTGTTTTTATTTTTTATTATTTTGTTCAATTCTAATGATTTAATTTTTAGGTCGCCTTTGTTTTTGGTCTGACAGGAGCATGCCGCCGAGATGAATTATGCAAATTGATGGTTGACGATTTGGAAGATTTGAAATCTGCTCTATTAGTAACCATTAAACACACAAAAATAAAACTCCCAGATCATTTACCATAACAGGAGAATTTTACAAACTTTATCAAAAATATGCTGCACTTCGGCCAAAAAATATATCTCAACAACGTTTTTTTGTAAACTTTCAAAATGGCAAGTGCACCAAGCAACCTGTAGGTCTCAATAAATTTGGGGGCATGGCTAGAGAAGTAGCAGCATTTTTAAAACTGCCAAATGCAAACCTATATACTGGTCATTGTTTCCGGCGCTCTTCAGCGACCATTTTAGTGAACGCAGGCGGTGATCTCTTAACACTTAAGCGCCATGGTGGTTGGCGCTCAAGTACCGTAGCTGAGGGGTACATAGATGACTCACTTCAAAACAAAATTGATATACCTATCCAAAAAAATTACGAACTCCATTCAAGCAAATGAGAATGCAACTACAAATAATATAATTGATTCGAATACGATCACCTATGTAAATGCTGGTGCTGAGCCGTCAACATCGTCAACACTAAACGAAACTCCAGGAATAATATTGAAAAACTGTTCTAATATAACTATAAATTATTATTATAACAATTAGTTTATAAATACCTACTTAAAATATATTACTTTGAAATTGTTAAATTATTTATTCATTTGCAGTCGTATAAAAAGTATAGTGTGCAACACGTGGGAAAAGCTCAATTTTTCTCACGAGTGTGCGTTTGTGGCACGAGCCTGAAAGGCGAGTGCCGCAGCACACGAGTTGCACAATATACTATTTTTCTCAAAATTAATAAAAAAAAAGTTTTCCATATGATTCCAAAATTTTCTGACTAATAGAATTTTTGACGCCTGAAACAATCTTGATGATAACATTATTTCTGCTTCTTCCACCAACATATTTAAAAATAGACTGGATTGCCTTACATACCAATAACTTTTTTTTTAATTTAATACTTTTTTTAATACTAAAAATTGTACTTTTGTTTTATGATCCTGTATTTTTTCGTTTTATTATTTTTGTTTATTTCAATGTATTAATTTGCTAGTAGGAAATTCTTTTGTATATAATCTTCAGTTTTTAGGTAATATAGGGACTTGTCCCTCTGCCCTTGTTCATATGTAATAACAATAATAATAATAATATTGTATAATTGTAACTGGTTAATCTTATTAATTAATTATTAATTTTATTCTTAAATTTACCTTTTAATGTAAAAATTGCTTCCCTTCGTACCATCAAACACAACACCAATTATAAAATTCTCGATAGAACTAAATTCTCCAATAACAAAATATTTATTACTCATTGTCGGTATAGCGTTTTTTGCCCAAAAAAAAAACAGTGAACTGATAAGCCGAGCTGGTGTTTCTATTTCTAGCGACTCAGAGGCACCTTCGATTTAAATAATATTTTAAATATGCGTCAGTAATTAGAATAATACCATAAGCGTGCTTATTTGAATTATATAAGGTATAAAAATTATACAAAGGGTTATTTTAATATTTGAAACTGATACTAATATATTATTTGCGGAAAAATTGAATTTTTTTTCATCATTTTTCGATAAAAAGCTACCTAAATATTAGAGATCACGTATACAGAGTGTCCCACGACGATTAAGACAAGTAATATATATCAGCATTGGACAGTAGTAGATAATTATAGTTTTGGGGGTGTAAATTAGAGCAAATGTTGCATCTTTTCTGGTTATTGCGTTACCCAATGAGGTATTTGTTTTTGTCACGTTTTTGGTCAAGTTAAAAAATTCATAATTGAATCCCCTGTAATTTTCGACAGTCTTACATTCGTATGTTATGATTAAGGGTGGGTATTATAAAACTATTTTGACATATAACTAAAAGTTAACTTGTAGAATGACGACACATGTTATAGTTAACTTCAAAATATCGGAATGTCGGAGTTAACTTTGTCGGGTGGAAGAGGTATCGATTAAAGTTAACTTTATGGTAAAATCGGGTTTTCGTGATTTGATAGTTGCACTATTCTGTCGGTTCAGTCAACAATTTGGCATTTTTAACCTTAAAATTATATTGTGAATATTTTGATTGCTTTTACTTTGTTTTCTTTGAATTTTGCAATCTTAACAAACGATATCCAAGATATTTTTGAGGAACATTTAACCGACGATGAAGAAGATGCTATGAATATTGTTGAAGGCACTCGGCGACGAAGGATATTTTGCACTCCACCATGTCCTTAAATTCTTCCACTAATGATAGAAGAGATTCAATTTCCTCATTGGAAAAGTTTATGGCTCGTCTATACATTCAGACAGGAACAAATAAAAAAAAAATTCGACACTGGGAACGAAATAACAAATATACCAAACAGACATCTCAAAACTAGACCATAAAACTAAAGTCAAAATGCCAAAACTCTAGGCCATAGAGAATATTTCTCTATGCTCCAGGTTCTTCTTTTTTTTCAAAATGTAACTTTTATAAAACTGACATTTTAAAACCTAAAGTTAACTTGACAGTTAAATTCAAAGTTAACTTCAAGACATGTTTATAATACCCGCCCTAAGACAAACCAATATTGTCTTATTGGCAATTTTGCCATTATCATGGCAATAGGCAGTTTTTTTTTATAAGATTTGCTATGCTACTTTTTAATCGATATTTAATAGGTAAACAAGTTTTTGTGGAAAAAACACAATTTTATGTTATTTTACTCCATGATGTACAGGTCGTTCCCTTATCAACTTTCAAGTATTATTAAAAATTATAATATTGGTTTGTCTTACTCATCACGTACGAATGTAAGATTGCCGAAAATTACAGGGGATTCAATTATGAATATTTTAACTTACAATTTGGTAACCTCTGTGTCTTCTGATTTGATACATATGGTTAGTGAACTTTGAACCCGCAAGATAAGAGCGCTTTTGACTACTTATATCAATATTTTTGCTTAAACGTTTTTCTCATCCTCTGACATGTCCTTCCCAATGGTTCCTTCAATCATTTTTAAAATTAAAACTACGAATAGTATTTCTGCGGTCGCCACCTTTCTATCAGAGTTTCTTCAATGAACTGGTTAATGGAGGATGACAACCAAAATATTTCAATTGTTATTAGAAAGTAACTTAATTTTGGTAATCTCTTGGTTCCTTAATCTACCGACAAATGATATTATTGATACGGTTAATTGATTTTTTGGTTACTCATTGGATTGAAAAATATCTTAATTTTACTGAAATAATAGTTTTTTGTTAAAAACCACAACGCAGTCAGTGTTCATGCTTTTTGTGGATCTTTGTGAGAAAAATTCAGTTTTCTGTAGACCAGATGTTCTTAGTTTTGTCATTTCAGTATAATATAATTTCCTATAAGAGCCTCAATACCAGGTAGAAGTATGTACATTGTACAATTGCTCATGATTCACCCTGTATTATAAAGGAATTTCCGTTTAATATATCTCAATCTTTATATAATATCAAAATAACATCAGTAATGTTTTCAGATAGCAGCTGTTACTTTTTATATCCGACATATTACTTTTAATATTGAAACTGGGGAGTCTTTTAAAAAGACTTTAAATATTTCGGAAGTGTTTTTCTAAACTGACAGCGGAAATTCAAAGGATAATTGAACGTTTAAATTACAATTTACATAAAAAAATTGGAAATTAGAACTAAAATCCATAATTTAAACATGTATTTAAAGTAAGTACCGTTTCGTAACTGCAGCGCTGCAATCGGCAGTCCTCGCATGCGTATAGAAGGTTTCCAAGTGACGCCATCTCGTCAGCTGATCACGGACAGCCTTCAGAAAGATGGACGCACATTTATTAATGATTTAGATATGAATCAAAAACAAAAGTTAATAGAGGAGTTCAGTCTAAGGTCAGTGTGGCCAACAAAAGTGGTTTTTCCTGACAAGAATGACAGTTAAAATCTACCATTCAAAACATAAGATTTTTGAATGTTTTTTATCATTGCCAAGAACTATATTGCAATATTAAAAGCGTATATTTTGAAATTTAAAATGACTTTTTGCTGCATACTCAACATATCGGTGGTCAATAATTCTAGGAACTCTTGGCATGTCACCAAGTCATTTCTGTTATTCTGTCACTAGTTATGTCAAATGTCAGTTATATTTATTTTTGTTGATATTCGTTTAATTGTGTATGTCCATTTTCGATTAGATTTTTGGAGCATTTCTAGTTAGTTGTATCTCTATTCCTCTAATTACTTTTTCCACTGACATCTGACATAACTAGTGACAGATAACAGAAATAAAATGGTGACATGAAATTATTTCAATAAAGCAATATAGATGTTCGCAATGATAAAAAAGCATGCATAAATCTTATTTTTTGAAGGGTAGACCTCAACTGTCATTTTCGTCAGAAAAAACCACTTTTTGTTGGCCACACTGACCTTAGACTGGACTCCTTTATTGAAAAAGGTTAATTGTGATTATCAGTTGGCAAGCCATAGACGCCATTCTCATCTGTGACTTTTATGGAGAAAATATTTTGGGGAAATGGTGAGGCTTAGAGCTTTTAATGGTGGCTCCAACAATGTCGAGGAATTTTCTATCGATTTGATGCAAAAAGTTGAGAGCAAAATATTCTTCACATGGTTTCTTTTTATATATTTTGGTGTACATTCTATTTGTGATGACAAAAAGCTCTTCAAAATCCTTGATTCTCATCTTGAATACATTGCCAATTTAGAATTATTGCTGGTAGTCAAGCTAATAGCAATTAGTGGGACAAATAGCGACAGATTATAAATAAGTGGACCATTATCATAGGAATAAGAAGAAATATAAATTTAATAATATATTTTCCTCAAATGCTAAATTTGGTACGTACGAAACCTCAAGGGCATTTTAGTTCGCCAAGCTGCAGCCGGTCCAAAAACTTTCACATTCATTTCCTTACGATCACCTGGCTCATACGTCATTAGCGATATTTATATGAACCAACCAACTGAAAACTTGTATTTTTCCAAGACTTATTTAAAAAACTGACTCATAAAAAATTCAATATTTAAAAAAATATTTCCAAATATATTTATTATTAAAAATGAATTAAATTATTAATGAGTTAAGTATATTGAAACGAGTATATAATGAAGAAATTTTTCGATAATGAATTTACTATTGTTAATTATAACATCTTTATACTGATTATTGTTCTATACAGGGTATCCCACGACGAGTAAAAACAATCTATATATGGCAAAATACAAGGCAAAATACTCAAGGTAAAATCATGAAAATTTCCACGATCTTTTTAAAAAGTATATTTTCAAAGATGGCAGACAGAATGAAACACCCTGTATATTAATACATTTTTAAAATCTACGTAAAGTTTAAGTATACTTGTGCCTGAAAACTTTTTTCAATAATTGCATGTTTTTTGAGTTATTAATTTTTTTGTAAAAAATTTGACGGTTGCAGACTCTTACAAATTAAGGATATCCTTAAGGATACCCTTAGAGATATGAAAATGGTTTCTGCTCGGTTGCTTTTAGTAAGTTCAGACTTATTTGAATCTATGTTGAAAAATTTTTCATTTCATACAGGGTGTGTATAAAAAGTGTTCAAAGTTTAACTTTATAAATATCAAATTTCTTTATTTTCTTAAATAGAACCACCCGGTTTATTCCATTTTAATGCATTCAGGGGTGAAAAATAAGGCAAATTCATGTATACTTTCCTATACCTCAACCTCACCGTTATCCAGATATTGAATGTTTTCTGTAAATTTTTAGAGATTCAGGATATCTTACTGCAAATAAAGCACATATGTTCTTGTAACAACTTTGCCATATTAACCATGTATTAAAAGCAAATTTACATAATCTTAAACATTTCTTAGTGCTTGTATCAACGGGTCAAAATAAAATTTAGACCACACCTGCATCTCTCAAAATTTACGGAAAACATTCAATATCTGGATAACGGTGAGGTTGAGCTATAAGAAAGTATACATGAATTTGCCTTATTTTTCACCCCTGAATGCATTAAAATGGAAAAAACCGGGTGGTAATGTTCAAGAAAATAAAGAAATTTGATATTTATGAAGTTAAACTTTGAACACTTTTTATGCACACCCTGTATAAAATGAAACATTTTTCAACATACATTCAAATACGTCTGACCTTGCTAGAATCAACTGAACAGAAACCATTTTCATATCTTTAAGGGTATCCTCGTAAAAAAATAATTTACAAGGGTCTGCAACGGTCAAATTTTTTACAAAAAAATCAATAACTCAAAAAGTATGCATTTTTCGAAAAAAGTTTGCAGACAGAACTATCCTAAAATTTTACGTAGATTTCAAAAATGTACTAATATACAGGGTGTTCTATTCAAAATAACAAAGTTGCAGTAGACTTCCGGTAGAACCGGAAGTCTGCCATCTTTGAAAATATTTTAGCTAAAAAGATCGTATCCGAAAACCCAAACGTAGAAATTTTCACGATTTTACTATAAGTATTTTGCCATATACAGATACTTTCTACTCGTCGTGGGACACCCTGTATAAATAAAAATGCATTTTTCACCAGCGGCGCATCATTATTAGAGGGTTCAGCAAAATTTATTAATATTGACCATTTCTTATTTCCATCGTGTCTTCCCATTCTTCCTCATTATTCAAGCGAGAGCCAACAAAATAAACGATCAAACGTTTGGAGTTCAGATATGATTTTAGTCCCGGAAGATGTCGCTGCAATCGGGCTCATACTGAACAACTCCCAAACGAATGGACCGATTTAAATGAAATTTTGTGTGTGTTTGAGTGAGTAGCTGGAGGATTTAGATTCACAATTAGTAACGGTAGGTGGCACTGCAATCGGATGGGCCGTTTTGATGGCATTTAGCATAGGATTTTGTTGTTGTCATTTTAAAAAATAAGCAAAAAGTCAGGAAAGTAACAATAATATTCATAGTAAACAGTGCCTAAGTCTATCTTCACGAATGTTCTCGAATTATAAAGTATACGCAGAGGTGGTATATTCAAGAAGGTTCTAGAGTTGCGAAGGAATATATATATACGCGGGTTTTTGAGTGAGTCGGGAAGTTGTTCAGTATACAATGAATCGGTAAACAGTTTCAGTATACAGTGAGTGAATAGAAATAGTGTTGAAGATAAATTAGGACAATTATTATACCGAGTGTAGATCAATTAGTAGACATTAAGTAGTGTGTATATAAATTAAGTTTATTATAGTGTGTAAGTGTTTCTTCAATGAATCAATAGTAATTAGCCATAGTGAGCGTATAATTTCATCCCACGGTAAAAACAGTTCAAAATAAATAAGAAAGACATTACAATATCAATAAATGTAACTAAGGATGTCTACCTTAACAGCTAGCAGTTCTCTGAGATAATTAGAAGCCTAGAAAAGCCATCACTTATTTTACACACATTAAAAAATATTATTTATTCCATGTGAGTAACAAGTACCGTTACACCACAAATATCAATCATGAACAATGAATAGTAGCAACGAAATTAATATTCAGAAAACCTTCTCTCCATATTCTTTACGAGGGTGTGAAAGAAAATTATCTATATTGGAACTCAACTGAAAATTAAGTTTTGCAAAGTATCAATTTTAGCGGATTTTTAATATTTTAGAGTAATACAATTGAGGTCGATCATACACATTTCAAGATGGTGATACATTTATCGTCAAAAGTATGGCAGGGTGGCATTTCACGTGCGGAAAAACTTAAAAATAAAAAATTCATTACACTGTTGCTTTTTTCTAATAAACGAATATTGTTGAATAAGATAACTTTCACTTGGTTGCGTTAATTTAAAATTGTTCGCGGTCAACTGCATATATACATCAAATTAAATAAACCAAGCAACGATACTATTTCAATTGCATAATGTTAAAACAAATATTTAAATAAACTGAAACCGATTAATTAGAAAAAAAACTCGGTATTTAATAATTGGTTATTATAATATTGACGTTGCTACAGACAGTTTCTAAATGGAATTCACTTTCCCAACGAAAGTTAGATATTAAATAAAATATCTACACGTGATATGAGAAAGTCAGTTATTTTGTTGTTGTGTGTGAATTGAGAAAAGTTGATTTTCAATTTTTCCAATACGAAAAAAAACTTCTGCGAATTATGGAAGTTTTTATCACAAGAAAAATGTTGCTCTTTTAGCCTATTTCAAAGAACAATTAATGACGAAAAAGTCTTCAAAATTATAGGATTAACCAGGGCAATGGAACAATTTTGACGTCTGTAATATGTATGGGGTGACATTCACTTAGACCTAAAAGTTTTATTGTGCCCCCTCACTTCTACTAAGTTTCTGAGGAAAGTCTCAGAAACTAGCAGTTCCTTTAGTCCTATTTCCCGAAGCAATTTTAGGATGTCTGCAGGCTTCAACTTAGGTTAGTAATCTCCCAGGTGCTGTGCTCTAGGATTCTGAAGTGCTGTGCAGTTGGAAAGTATGTGGATTGAGGTTTCTTCTTCCATGCCACAAAATCTGCATTCTTCGTCCTCCACTATTTTGAGCTTTTTCAGGTGGCCATTCAGGCGACAATGTCCCGTTAAGATCCCTGTTAGAACTCTTAGCGCAGTTTTACTTTGACTCATGCATTCATTTGATCTCAACACGTTGTAGTCACCCAGAAGAGTCTTTGATTGTATAAGCCTTACTAGATCTTTCCAATGGTCAGATCTTCTCTTTCTTCCGGCTTTCCTATTTCTTCTTATATTACATTTGGGATGATTCCACAAAAGGGTTCAGGCCCCCAGAAAGGTATTTCAGTCTCCCTCTTTGCTAGTTAATCTGCTATTTCATTTCCTTCTATTCCACTGTCTCCTGGAATCCATAGTAAGGTGACTAAATATTGTAAATATTGTTCTCGCCCGAGTTTTTCTAGGCATTTCCACACCATTTTGGAACTGATTACACAAGAGCTCAGTGCTTTAATGGCTGCTTGACTATCCGACATTATGAAAATCCTTTGTCTGCTGTGTCCTTTATCAATATTGAACTGGGCGCATTTTCTTATGGCGTGGATTTTCGCTTGAAAGATACTTGGAGTTTTTCACAAGCTTTCAGAGTGTTTGGTTCCTGGCCCGAACACTCCTATCCCAGTTCCTTCTATTGCTTTTGAGCCGCCTGTGTACTAATGGTAATGGTATTTGGATCCCATTCCTTCTTGTTGCTGAATTCCGTAACGAATTTCTTTGAAAAGTTATATTTTTTCATCATACCGTCTTGTGGCATGTCCCAGGTTGTCTGATTTCTAAGAAGTGAGGAGGTGTTATTTTTTAATGATTCCCTTTCTACTTAGTCTGTAATATACAGTGGGTACCAATTTGCAATGCCTTGTACTATACAAGAAGTGTAAGGTCTCAGCTCCATTTGGTAGGATTTTTCTTAATTTCAAGTAATTTAAGTATGATCAGGTTATATTCGCCATCTACTGGGTACGGAACGAGTTACAATTTTTCCCTTTTTTGTTTTGGATAGAGTTGACATTTAGGAATAATTTGACATCATAAAATAATTTTGAAAATTCCACACATGGATGAATTTTAGTGGACATTTTTTTCTCCTGGGTACCCAACAGCGAATTATACTGCAAATTTTTTTTGACGTTTATAATGACAGAATATTTTTTTGACAATCTAATT
>CAJUYI010001664.1:16213-46433 GCA_910591695.1 Galerucella pusilla
CCAGAAATCTAAGAATAGTGCTTAAAATAATGCTAAAACTTCAAAAATTTAACCATTATTTTTTAAAAAAAAGCGTTGAATAATCAAAAACTGGAATAATAGTGCTAAAAATTGCGCGGAAAACTCATAAATTGAACCATCATTTTTAAAAATAGCGCTGAAATATCAAAAACCGGAATAATAGTGCTAAAAATGGTGCTGAAACTTCAAAAATTTGACCAATAGTGCTAAAAATATCGATGAAACTCAAAAAATAAAACATTAGCTCTAAAAATATTGCTGAAATCCTAAAAATAAGAATAGTGTTAAAAATAGTACTGAAATTTAACCATTATTTTTAAAAATAGCATTGGAAACTCAAAAAGCGGAAGGATTGTATTAAAAATGGTGCTGAAACTTCAAAAAATTTACCAATAGTGCTAAAAATAGCTAAAAATGAAACATTAACTCTAAAAATATTGCTGAAAACCTAGAAATATAAGAGTAGTGCCGAAAATAATGCTAAAACATAAAAAATGTGGCCATTATTTTGAAAAATAGCGTTGAAAACTCAAAAACCGACTAGTGCTGAAACTTCAAAAATGTAACCAATAGTGTTAAAAATAGCGTGAAAACTCAAAAAATAAAACATTTGCTCTAAAAATAATGCTACAAACCTAAAAATATAAGAATATTGCTAAACATTGCTTTGAAAACTTAAAAATTGAACCATTATTTTTAAAAATAGCGTTGACAACTCAAAAACCGGAATAAAATTGCTAAAAATGGTGCTTAAACTTCAAAAATGTGACCAATAGTGCTAAAAATAGCGATATAACTCAAAAACTAGCTCAAAAAATAAATCATTAGCTCTAAAGATATTGCTGAAAATCCAGAAATCTAAGAATAGTGCTTAAAATAATGCTAAAACTTCAAAATTTTTTCAAAAATAGCGTTGATTAATCAAAAACTGGAATAATAGTGCTAAAAATGGTACTGAAACTTCAAAAATTTGACCAATAGTGTTAAAAATATCGATGAAACTAAAAAAATAAAACATTAGCTCTAAAAATATTGCTGAGAATCTAAAAACATAAGAATAGTGCCGGAAATAGGGCAAAAATGGTGCTGACATAGCAATTATTGTAACACTAGTCTCAAAAGTAGTGAACACTGAAAAATCAAATGCTGTTGTACCTATTTTAAGCATGAATTTTTAAATAGCCTTGTGTTTCAAACAGTCAAAGGTACTTGACTTTTTGATATAATTCAAAACCCAAGGAAAAATAATTCAAAAAAATTGCTACTTCTTGTTATGTCAATTAAGAAACTAGTTATTTATATTTTTTGATCTCAACGGCTTCTAGATGGAAAAATTTAATTCATTTCACTTTTTATTGATCTATATAAACATTCTTGTAGAACAGGTTTTTATGTACAATCGTTAAAAATATTGTTTAATGATATCAAATATTTAAATAATGGAATTTTAAGTCTAGACTGTATTTTTTCCTAAAACTATATTGAAACTTGTCCCAAAATCTTTGGGACACACTGTATACATATATATCCTCTTCAGCTTTTGTGTTGCGTAAAATTTGTCCCACTATCAAAATTGTTATCGTTCTAACAATGATTTAAGAAACTGCATTCTCCCAAACTGGGTTCTTGAACCAAGTGGGTTTTATAGTAAAGCCATTTTTCATTTTTAACGTGCTTTCGAACGAATTTCATTTGTTTAACATCATATTTCACAAACGACAACCTATTGCATTTAACCTATTTCTCTCTTGATTGTTGGGGACGTAAAGACGATCCAGAAATTCCAGTAAATTACGTTTAGTAGCCTATATTGTAACGTTTCAGAAACATAAGCACTTTATTTGTCCATAAAAATATCTCATAGTAACCATTTCTTTACTTATATTGTTTCACATCATACATGGTGTCCCAATCTTGAAGAGCCACAATAGACTCTTGTGAGTCGCAGTGGAGGGCCTTATAGACCCACTCACCACAAACCTAACCTAACCTAACCCAATCTTGAAAACGTCTTCATAACTTGTAGATACGTTTTTTTCATTCATTTATTCAAACGTTTGGGTTGGGCTCAACAGCCCAAGTGAATCTTTGTACCATTGCCCATGTTATCTACCTAATTTCATTCCAGAAGCTTCGTTCTTTTATACAGGGTGTCCCACGACGAGTTAAAACTATCTGTATATGCAAAGATTACAGAATAAAAATATAAGATGTTTCACTTCAGGGCGGTTTGATTCAAGTTGCTGTCCCAAACGGACGCCGCTCTCATAAATTATGTTTACGACTCGCTTTTGTTGTCAATAACGAGACCGGTAGATACTATATAAGTTCGAATAGCTTATTTTATTTTAAGCTATACAGGGGTAATTAGAGAAATAGATATTTAAATTAATAGGATTCTCTTTATCACAAAGGTTTATTTTTAAATGTTAATTATTTCGAAAAATGTTCGGGATATGAATTTGAAAAAGGAAATAAAAAATAAACTTGAATTTTTAAAATGAATCAATTCACAGTTTTTATCCAGCATCTTAGTAATTTTGTGATACTTATTGATAATATAGCAGATATTTATCACAAATTCAATTAAATATACTCATTAGCCACCAGAATAATAGGGCCACTAAATCTTAAATTTTGATCTTTAAGTAATGCGTATTTTTTGGATTGAAAAGGTTAAAACAGTAAAAATAGAAGCACTTTCTATACACTCCCTGTATAAAATGAAAATTTTTTCGACATAGATTCTAACAGGTCTAACCTTGCTAAAAGCAACCGAACAGAAACCATTTCCTTATCTTTAAGGGTATCCTCTTAAAAAAATAATTTGTAAGGGTCTGCAACCGTCAAATTTTTTACAAAAAAATCAATAACTCAAAAAGTATGCATTTTTCGAAAAAAGTTTTCAGACGAAACCATACTAAAATTTTACGTAAATTTTAAAAATGTATTAATATACAGGGTGCTCCATTCAAAATTACAAAGTTACAGTCGACTTCCGGTAGAACCCAGCATTGCTAATTGGCATATAGTGAACAGGGCTTGTTATATTAATCAGAATACTAACTATATTTTCAAAACTGACCCAAATAAGAGGGAAAATGAAAAAAAAATGGTATGAAGCGTGTTCATAGATACAAACAGATTATTTTCAACATTCCGTAACTCGGGTAGTACCAGCATTTTTTCAAAAAAACTGTATATTTACACAGTAGATTGTTTAAAGTTGCTCACTTAGTATAATTATAGCTAGGAACAAGGAAATCGTAAATCTGTTGAAGTATATTAAAATGTTTGTTGAAGTTCAAGACAGTAATGTATTGTTCGCGATTCTCTATACCGTTTCATTGTTAAATATTTCGATTGTTTTGAGATTTCCCTAACTGCTTAGCATCAAATATAACATCAACTTCAACTAAACAACTTTCAAATACAAATTTCTAATGTTAATCAAATATTTCTTAGCATCATATGTGATGGAAAATCGTATCAACTTAATTTCCACCGTTCATGTCTTAACGAAACAGACCGCCGTCTAGGCGTCGTCGATATTGGAGAGGCGTCGCTTTGCCGGACACAGTCTTTAGAGCTCTATTTAACACCAATATGATCCTTTTTCGTCGCGCAGAGATTAGTTTCATTGAAAATACATTCAATAGAAGAGTTGGTTGGGATATCAATAGTATTTAAAAATGTTTCATGAAATTAGTTGCATTTAGAACACAAATTTCTGGTAAATTTTTGTAAAGAATCCCTTGGAAGAGAAAACAGAGTGTCTCTAATATAAGTGCCGGGACATAAGGGGTTTGCAGGTAATGAAATGGAGCTAAAGAAAGTTCTAAAGGAGATTTTATAGGGGAAATTGGAGACTGGAACTCCAACTGAAGTTGACACAAGGATACCTCCATACAAAGATTTTACTGAATAGGGCAGGTGAAGCTGGGTAAGAGACATTTCGTGACTAGACACAGCACCCTGAGGAAGCATGAAGCACCTACTCTGCTTCTGTGAAGACCCAGGCGGAAGCACTTTGCAAAGTAAATAATACAAGCATCACAACCACTGAAAATAACTCCAGTCAAACTACTAGCATATCTAGAAGTCGCAAAGATTCAGGAATGGAACTGTACCTTAAAGTATGCAGATTAATATAAAAAAAGTTTACCAGTCTATCGATTTTCCAAATTAGAAAAAAAATCAAAAAACTTTTTTTTTTCGAAATTTGGTTGGTTTGTTCTTGAGATATAACCCCACAGAAAAAAATCTAACGGCTTAAGGTCTTCGTCCAATCCATTTATTGGGGAAGATTTCATCTAAATAATTTCTTACCATTAAAGCATAATGGGGTGTTGCCCCGTCTTGCTGGAACCAAACATTTTCATTCGGTAAGCTAGGATCTATTGCATTGGGATTATGAAGACATCTTAGAACAGTTGTATGACTAACATTATTTTCACGGGCAATTTGACGTGTACTTGAAGTTGGATTCTCTTCGACACTTAACAAAATATCCACTTTCACATCATCTTCAACGAAGTGTGGTTTTCTTTTCAAAGGTTTGACATGTCCAAGTTTTCTGAATTGTGCATGAATTCTAGACACAGTACTTTGTGAAATATTAGGCTATTCGGGATACCTGTGATTAAAAAAGTTTGCCACTTCAACTTGACTTCTGCAGTTATCCCCGTACCCGATCATCATTAAAATCTCAATTCGGTGAGTCTCAGTTAAATATTCCATTGGTATGCCGACAAGGGAAGAGTGTTTGACAAAGATTTTACTTTTTCAGTATAAACTGTCAACACATCAACAACGGACAGAATAGAAAATAATCCACATTATTTACCGATTTAAAACAATCCACATTATTTACCGATTTTGTCTAATTATTGGCGTTTTTAGGCACTCTGTATATATTACCGATATGTTTCTTGTTTAAGTTGATGAGAAATATGCTAATTTCTATTTGTTATACTTTTTTTTATTCCTCAATACTTATATTTGTTTTTTGTTACAGAAATTAAAGAACTTTAAGAAGTTCTCCGGCTTGGCAGTCTTCGTTTTTAAATCGAAATATTCGTGATGACTCTTTCGTGAACTATAGTGTAATAGTAGTGTTAATTACCTACGTTCATAGTGCCGAACATGTTTTTGACTGTAAAAATGGTAATCAAGAGGCTGCTGTTGGGTTTTTTATGGATCATTTTCTGCCACAACGATATTGCAAAAGGTAAGCGAATGAATACATACAAAATTTTCATGTAAAATTGTGTCATAGAGCTATTCGAAAGGAAATTCAGATAATTTTGTTTAATAAATATTTTACAACTGATAGCAAACACCTAAAGAGCTAATGATTGAAGCATTTTTTAAAATAATTTATAACAACCATTCCCATCTGCACTTTCCTAATCCCTCCTTTGAGCATTGTGCATATACTTTTGGTTTATCTGAAGCCGTGGACGGAATGCAGTCGAAAACATTCGATATTGCCACGTTTAGCTATGAAAAAGCTAAAGTGCTAAGTATGCAGTGATAATTATTAGAAAAGGACGTTTTATTATTAACAATATCAACAATATGATTAAACGTTAATTATTTAATGTGCTCGTTTTCTTGGATTTTTCCAATTTTTGATTATTAATAGATGAGCACTTTTCCAAATTTGTTATGGGCTTCTTCAAGCTCTGGCAGCGGTGTACGAAAACCACCATAATTACCACACCCTTCGAATTACATAATTGGTGATTAATTAAATTTAAAAAAATAATTTCAATAATTTAGGTATTTATTTAATTTATCCGTCAAAATTTAGTTTAAACCCAAACAAAAGTAATATGGCTATGTAACCAATTTCAATGCCTTTCAAACGAGATATCACTTGCCATAAGGTCCTATTTAAAATTATTGGCCAGAGTGGCACTGTGAAGTCATCTATTAATATTACGTCACCTGTTACCATTTGTAAGGAAGCTTACAACACTTTATTTTCACCCTTCAAATTTTATTAATGTAAGTGTAGCTGTTCAAAAGATACGAGGGGGGGAGGTGACTTTTGATTAGCACTGTATAAAGTTAGTGAGAAGGTATATTTTGAAATATAAGATACAAAGTTCAAATATGTCATAGATATTGTCGTTCCAAATACTTCTGTGTTCATTTATAGACACAACTAACGGCAAATCCGTATTGTGTTTGAAATATTTAAACGTAATATTATTTGCGGTAATAAGTTCAGTTACGTGGTTGACCTCAAATTGAAAAATTAAGAAATACAGGGTGGTGCATTTGAGATAAAAAAATTCATTATATTTCCAGAAAAAACTGAAGATTTGACAATAGTGTAAATACATACTATCATTGGATATATCATAAAACACTCATAAATAAAATTTCCGAACAATGAATACCTATGAAAAGCTTTCATTTTAAATAAAACATTTCATAAAGTTCACTATTTTTTACAATGTCACGATATATACAAATTAGGTAATAAAAACACAACAATCACCTTTTAATGTTTATAAAAAATGTAGCAGCTAATAAAAAATTTATAGCCGTTGCGCATTTTAAATCTGAAAATTGGTATCATCGCATTTATATTTAAAAATTAGTGGTTTTTTTTTAAGACAAACTGCATCTTTGAAGTCTTGAAATTTTTTATATTTTTTTAATGGGTTTCTGTTCTAATCGACCGTTCAGTAAAAGTTCCTTCGCCAAAATTTAGATACGTGAAGTTTTCCTGTTTTCTGTTAACAATATTGTACAGGGTGGTCCGTAAGTAATTGTACATAGAAGAGAGATACAGGGTGTTAAACATGAAATTTTAATTTTCGTTTTTTACAATAACTTTAACGCTTTTCTACCGTTAAGATTTGGGGATACTAACAAGTATACCTTTTTTGTTGTAATGATGTGGCTTCAATTATTTTTTACAAAAGAAGCGCTAATGTGAAAGGCAAAAAAGTGTTGCGTACATTTATGCCGCATACGTGGCCTATGTGGCGCCCTCTACAAAATACATCGAAAAGGGTACAAAATTATGATTTCTTATATCAAAAAACCCCCAACCTCAAATTTTTGTGAATATACGTCAAAAAGCGTTAAGGTTATTGTAAAAAACGAAAATTAAACTTTCATGTTTAACACCCTGTATTTCTCTTAATACTTAATAATACTGTACTTCTATGTATAGATCAGTTTTTCAAGTTTGGCTTAGATCTTTATTTAGGCTAGAACTCATCGTCGAGTCTTCTTCAGAAGTATTTGACTAAGGCTGTTCCTTCTCAATATTTAACTTTTCTGTCTCTTTGGCAGTTCTCCTTCAACTCTCCTTATCAGTCTCGATTTCAAGAGGGCTCTCATCAGAGAACCCCTCGAAGTTTGGCAAAATTATCTTCTACCATTCCCAAATGCCAATCAAGTCTCTTCATATGCTCGTTTTCGATAATCACAATTTCTTCTCTTAAATAACTTCTTTGGATGTTCTTCTATTCTTATGTTTTGTCATTATTCTCTAAATATTTTTTTCAAATTCATTCTAATTTCCTTTACAATTTGAAGAAACAGGTTAGAACAACTAAACAAAGTTTGTCTCTCAAACATGTTCATTTAATGGATTTTATTTGACATAAGTTAACTCATTGAACTGTACATAAAGAACAGTTGCCCAAGTTCTCGAGTTTACATAGAAAATGTGTAGATAAACTGATGTCGGTAGTTGGTAGCCCGGAACTTTCCCTTACCTCAGTTGAAATTAAACATGAGTCCTTTCTATTATACTCCTCCTTCTACTAGTTTACAAAGCAGGAACAGAATCTGGTCGAAACAATCTCTTGTACCTAAACATTGATTATAAAGCTGGTTGGTTCAATAAGTAAGTTGTTTGTGGAATAGAAATAAAACTTCAGATATTTTTGGACTCTGCAATGGGCTAGTTTCATCGGTATGAATTGACGAGTGAATTCATATCAGAATGGTTAAGAATAACATATATTTTTCCATGATAACATTATTTATTTCAAAAAGTTATAAATATTCATGAAATTTAATTTTAAAAATTTTCTTAGATATAAATAAACCGCTTTAATTAAACCAATGACAGAAGCCCCTGTTGCCAGATTCAAAGTACGTTGTTAAATCCTACTCGACTATCCAAGTTGATTAGAACAAAGTGAAAGTCGACTAGAAGAATTTGACAGTAGTTGTCAATTTACATCATCCATGTTCAGTTTTTAGTAGTTGTTTGTGTTATTTTATAGTAGAAAGTGTGCTTCTGTTTATTTACCTTTTAAAAGATATAAAACTAATGAAAAACACTACCACAAATACTTTAATAAAATCCGGAAATCCATCACATGTTTTTCAAACAACTTAATCTACATAAAAGAACATTTAATTTTCATTAAATCAGTAATACTAAATATTTAAAGTTTATTTTATTTTATTTTATAAGTATAGGTACTTTTAATGTACTGTGGAATGTTTTTTCTTCAACGCTCACTACAGCATTGTCACCTATATGTTAAAAGTGATTTTACATTTTAGTTTTCAATGGAACATACTATTTCTTTATAACTCCACTATATTAGTTTTCTGATAGATTGGACTTTGAAATGGTGAATTTTTGTACCATATTCCTTTCTCCCAATTTGGATGTACTGTTAAAAATAATCTTGTTGTTAGATAAGGATTGTTGTTAGCATTATTTCTTACCAGCCACTTACTGCCAGATAAAGCTTTTGATCCTCCTTGGGGTCCGGTAAGGTTCGCGACCCTCGGAATTTTGCAACGATTTTTTTTTAATAGAAAGTCCTATTGCTATAGAACGTTTTAATAAAAACAAATTCTTGGATTATTCACTTTTGAAAGAGAAAATCGCAATTGAAAGTACCAAAAATCCGCCATTTTTTTTAAATATCTGACAATTTTTGACAATTCTGTCTTGATATCGGATGGTCACAAATTTAAGAAAGAGCGGAGAATGGGCAATGTTGCCAGCTTTCATTTCCGTAGCTCGTTACGGCTTGAAAATAATACCAAGATTATATATGTATCTTTTCACATATAACACCGATATACTTACTATCTTTATGATCTAAAATGTATGTATTGAAAATGTACTATTTAGACATAATATTGTATGTTCCACAGGTACTAACTTGGTACGTATATTCCATGACGTTAGAGTAAATACAAAGAATTATGTATATTTTTGTGATTTTCAGTTGAAAATTAACGTCAAATGTCCCGATAAGTTGGTATATAAATATTCGTAATATCACGAACATTTTGCTGATTATAAAAAAGAAGGGTTTTTAAAATAATCGCAAGAGCACAGCTCCAGTGGATTGTTCTATTCAATTTTATCCATGTTATATTTATATTGCTTTTATTTCACATTCGACAAATGTTTACTTGAATAAATGGGAAAATATAGTTTTCATAAGGATCGAAAACCCTCATTCCTGTGGAATACAAATTATTAGCCACTTTTTCGAGAAGGGGAAGGGAATAAACATGTTTGTATATAGATAGACATGAATATGAAATGATTTTTTATTCCATATGATGTTTTCCAAAAAGGGGAAGGGAAGTTAGTATGCTTATCAATGAATTTTCTAATTCAAAGATTGACTGAT
Source organism: Galerucella pusilla (assembly GCA_910591695.1). Taxonomy (NCBI): domain Eukaryota; kingdom Metazoa; phylum Arthropoda; class Insecta; order Coleoptera; family Chrysomelidae; genus Galerucella; species Galerucella pusilla. Next base: position 25,876 of record CAJUYI010001664.1, read on the forward strand.
CGATATCGCGAGCGAAGCGAGCGCGCCGGTTCGAGGTTTCGCAATTCGCGCGCGTGAATTGCGAAACGTCGACCCGGCGCGCTTTCATGTGGAATATATAGATGGACATGAATATAAAATGATTTTTATTTCATAATGATGTTTTCCAAAAAGGGGAAGGGCAGTCAGTATATATGCTTATGAATGAATTTTATAATTCAAAGATCTGGATTGATTGAATAATATCGCGCGAGCGAAGCGAGCGCGCCGGGTCGACCCGGCGCGCATTCATGTGGAATACAAATTATTAGACACTTCTTCGAGAAGGGGAAGGGAATACATCTCTTCACCTCAAATTGCCTGACTTCATGGGATTTCTACTAGAGCAAAAAAAATATCATAATTCAACACATACTGCTTCCCGACCAACTGAGACAGATCAAAGTGTAACTAAAATGTCATTAAATACGGAGCAAAAGAATGAGAAAAAAAAAATGTTAATCTAACTATTATATAAATAATCATGATTATAAATGCAAATAATTTTATATTGTGATATATTCATGTAGTCTATTACAATGTATTCAGCTGAAAGAAAAATAAGACCATTTGACAACGCCGTTAGGAAGTGTCACCTGATCATAACTTTTGAACCTACGATATCTAGACATAAGCTCTGACATGAGATTTTAGTGTACAATTTTATAAGCTCAAGTGTCAAACGAAAATATTTATGCTTACGAATATTTCTAAAAATTGGCAAAATTTAAGTATTTTTCTTCCGGTTTTTTGTGTGAAACAGACTGAGATTTAGTTCAAGATGATAACCTTTGCTGTTTATAGTGAAAATATTTATAGTGAAATAGCATGAATCAGTGTTGAAAAAGTACAATTTTTTGAACTAAAATTGTGATTTTTGAAGTAATTACTGGATGATCCAGCGAAATTTTTGTTCTAATCTGCCTTATTAAAGGTAAGCTTTCAAACAAATCTAAAATTAACATAAAATTCCGAGGGTCGCGAAGTCTACCGGAACCCCTCCGGGTGTAGTTTTGGAAAAGATTGGATTACATCCTACTCTGCCAGTAAAATTACCTTTATGATCATATTCTTTTTTAAAATAATTAATATCACAATTAGCAGCTTCATTTCCACGCCATGCTAATTCGAACGAACATAAATGAAACAACTTTTTTGTAACCCATCAGGATTATCTTCAGAATAGCTTTCTACCATTTCCATTAATTCTTCTTTGATAAACGCGTTAGAATTTCTTTTTCAGGTTTCAGGTTCAGCCTGAAGCTTTTTACGTTTTGTATCCCTGGCCAATCTAGCAAATTTATAGGTAATATCTTTAAATGGATCAATTTTGATGTTAAATTCTAGAAAATATTTTTCCTGAACCATTTGAGCAGTCGTATTCCAAAGTGTTTTCACACTAGCTTCAGTATAATCAGTTCCATCTCTTTTTTTCATGATAAAACCATAATTTTCAAGAATTTTTGCTATAACTTGATCAGAAGTATCCTTTCCTAACGTGCGTTCAGAAACATTCTAAACTGTTCCCACGCAGACTTTTTTGTCTTCATTGTATTTCGCTGTATACTTTGCTTAATTGTACTCTCTATTTCATTTATTGAATTTTTTCCAAATCTTGTATTATTCATGTTAATAATACTTATTTGAATTTTTGAAATAGTTTTAATAATTTTTAGACAGTTAAATAAATAAATAAACAACCTAGTTTCCTCAGAAACCACTAACAAAGATTTTATATTGAATTTTATCACATAGTGATAGAATTTTATACACATAGATTTGATATATTAAACGTCAAAAAATTGCCACGTCAAGACAAAAAATTGCCAGTTCAAAACCTTCAAATTTTGTCACTTATCAATTTACTCTAGTGAAATAGTCTTGTAAATACAACAAAATGTCAGATTTTGACAGGTGAAAAGAATAATCATTGAAATTCATGAAACGAGCCCATTGGCAAGTTTTTTTTTTACAAAAAATTAGTGAAAATTCTAAAAAAAATTTGGTTATTTTTAGCTGTTTGGAACAATATATTACGCCCAAAATATATAGGAATGTCGATCTGGTTTTGAGTCGTATCGAAAATAAAAAAAAAAAAAGTAACATCGATTGCGATTTTTTTTTTCAACGCACATAACATATTCGCGGTCGCAGACCCTACGGGTTCATTACTTCCAAGTCGCTGATGCTTAAACTGCCTGATTACACTAACGAGCTGCCAAAAAGGCTTTGATGGAGTTTTAAAAAAAAGAACCGCCACCAGTATCGAACTAAGGAGATCCACACCTTATGAATACCTGAATGTTTCGACAAAAATTTAGTCGTCTCCATAATAGTCCAGTGGACAAAGCTCCTGAAAAGTCCCTGAAGACTTATCTTTGGGCTCATGTGTTTTTCAACAAGAAAAAACTTGGCGCGATTGAGTTTACGGAAGGGGGGGGAAATGGCCAACTAAACTCTGGAAAACGGATCTCTCGCTAATATCTGGCTCAATATGCGAATTAGAGAATTTTTTTTCAGTTGAAAAATAAAGATCTTCTTATTATCTACAAAAATGTTCCTAACCATTTTTTTCGAAAATTCGATAGTTATCGAGATAATGAGACTTGAAAGTCTCCTGCTCTGCATGTAGGAATTCTGCTGTCTATGCATTAACTTGTAAGCGGACGGACGAATTGTTCCATAACTCGGCAGAAAATTGACATTTTCCGATGATTCAAAGTTCATCGCAATGGGAAGACCCGTAGCTATCATTCCATGTGACTTGCAGCTCGTTCGTACTTGACAAAAATGTTTAAAAAGCGGTCGAAGTTTTTTTTTCATAAGATTTTGAGACTTTTCAGGAGCTTTCGATATTTTAGGGTGTTCAGCTACTGGAATATAAGACGTTGGAAAATTCATGTCAATATTGTTTACATTTTCCTTTTTCGCCGTTTTCTCGTATCAAAATTTCGTCCTTGTTCAATTTTGCCGGAATTAGTGGTTTGCTTGTTCTCCAAAATTGAATAACGCTAATTTTTTTTGCTCCCAGGGAGGTCAGCTACTCTCCTGTCCCACGCTACTACACCCATGTCAGTGCTAGTACTTGAATTAACTTCAATCGTAAAAAAAATATAGTATATACGGAGTTTCTGGGCAAAATTTTATTTATTGTTGATTTTTTCCTAACTCTACCCTGTCTTACTGTCCGAAATGAAACATTTTTTTCACTGATAAGCTTTGGGGCATTGTTAACAATATTTCGCTGCATGGGAGTTCTGTTAAACAAATGATAATTGTTACAGGGATTAATTTTGAACGTGTGTAGTTTTGAAGGTTGCGAAGCACCGTGATAATAGCTGGAAGGTGAATTTGTTATGAGTTATATAGTCAAAAGCGCTGTTATCGTGCGGGTTCAAAGATAACTAACCATATGTATCAAATCAGAAGACACAGAGGTTACCAAAATGTAGAGATTACAAATATACTCGGAGAATACACCGGTTGACGAATGTCCACTTTTTCATTCATTCTCGAAATAATCTATCAGATTAAGTACCATTTTCTTTTGCTTGAGGATGCAAAATACCTGAAAATTGCTTCTTATTATTCATATATTGTCACTTTGAATTGAATTGACTATGGCAAATTTTGATTAAGTGTTGCTTATGGGTTTATCTCTGTGAAAATTGCTCTTACACGTTTACATTAGAAATAATAATTGTTGATTACCACAAGTGCATTTGCACACAAATTACATAAGTTTGCAATCTAGCAGAAATAATATAACACGTTGTGATAAATTTAATAGTTCACTGAATAAAATATGGAGCACGTACGATCCTGAAATTACCTTTTTTTTCTGCAATTGACATAACTAACTAAATATTTTATAACAAATATTTGATTTATTCGAATTAACTACTTTATTTTTAGAACCACGACCAGAAATTCTTTCTATTGTTTGCGTAATTTAAAAAAAAATATATTTATTTATATATTTTCGTTAAAGTTACAGGGACCACCCTGTATAAAAAATAAGTTCAGTTTTAAATGTTCTGATAGTTTTGTTAGATCTGAACATCCGGTTATTCAGAAGGTTCGGACACCTGTTACAAAAGGATGGGTTTTTTTCAAGACTTAACCCGAAATATTGATTAATTTATGGATAAACCCATTGTTCTATTCTCATTAAGCTATTGTTAGTTAACGGAAAGTTGCCAGGAAGGCGAAAAAGATAACAATAAAATCAATATCCTGTCCGATTTTATAATCTCGACATTCACATCAAATATGGAAATTGCATAAATGATTTCAAACTGTATTTCCGGAATGAAAGCTGAAAATATCATACATATATTTCCCTCGAATTTATACCCTTTTTGTGATAATGAGTTTAAGGTTTATATTCGCTTATAAATTGTTTAAAATAAACAATTATTTCCTAGATTCGTTGAATTGCACAATGATAATAAATTTCAGCTGAAATAGACATTAAATAAAATATTTAAATTATATTTTTTATAATAATAATATTGAATGGAGCTTTTTGGATAAATAATTGCTTCAGAACTTAATTTTTGATGATAATTTTGACAATTTTGAAACGTTCATGAATTTTAAAGTGAAAAAGAACGTAGAATTAAAACATTAGGGGCATTATTAGAATATATACAGATGACTCAAAAATGGAAAAAGGCTCAGGATGTGCTTGCTCCAGAGCACTAAGCCTAAGGATTTAGTGGGGAATAGGAAATAGTACCAGCGTGGTTCAAACAGAACTGGCTGGTATCTCAACTGCCGCAAAAGAACTAACCAGAAAAGGAATTTTTGGCAAAAACATAACAATCTGCACTGATAGTAGACAAGCCCTATTAGCCTTGAACAGACAACGTGTTATATCGGAGCATATTAAATATTATAATCAGATTTCTTGACAAATTCTGCATATTTTTAATCGGACAAGTTTAAGTCTATCTCTTCAAATAAGGGGTGGGGGAGAGTGGAAACCTTGTTACGAAAAAACGCCTGTAATTCCGTTTCTGCTTGACCGATTTCAATAAACTTGATGTTGTTTGAAAGAGCTTTTGTTGAACCATCGGAAATTTATGAATATGAAGCAATCTGATGTATAACATGGATGCTAGAGGGCGCTGTTTTATTTTTTTTGTATATTGTGTTTTCTCGTAATAATTTTATATGGAAACATATGAATTGAAGTAGGTCTTTGAAAAGTAGACTAAATTAGTATTAAAACACTGCAAACCGCAAGGCGATATCTCTCTCCAATCCCGAGATATCGTAAAAAAACAGGTATACTCTATTTCTTAATGTCGGACAGCACAGTAGCCTCATTAAATATTCAAATAGAAATTTATCTTTTACAGAGTGATCCTAAGAATTTTACAAGTGAATACTAAAACTCTAATGCAAAACAAGTAGGTATCTGTATTGGTTATCTATACATCCCTGTTTCAGCTCAAAATACAATATGGTAATGAAACTGAACAAAGCCAGATAAACGATAAATATTGCGGCAGTGGCGGAGATTACGATATTAGTTTATTCTGCTTATTTAATTAGATTCGGTCGACATTACAGTTGAAATAAAATTCATTCGTTCAGGCCTATTAACAAGTTACATTTTCATTTTTATTAAATTAAATTAATTAGGGAAAATATAGTTTAATTTTCATAGTTCAAAATTTATTGACAATGAATTAATGTATGTCAAGTAAAGTAAACATACCATTTATAGGAAATATAAAATTCAATCTATAGTATCATCCTCTTCGCTGGCCATACAAGAATCATCCGAAGACTCGTCGAGAGAGATCACTATCGGTTCTATAGTTTGTTCTATGAGGTTATCTAAAACCCACATTTCCTCTTCCTCTTTAATTACATGATTCACAGCATCTCTCCAGTTTTCTTCAGTTATTGTTGTCAATGAGTTACTCGTTGTCGATTAGCACTGATTTGCGACTTTGCTTCTCCCAAGTAAAATTTAATTTGTGTAATATTTTCCACAAAGTTTTTCGCCCTATGTCAGGCAAATTCTCGTCCTCCTTTACCATTCTTAGAATTATGTCGAGGGTTGGGATCTCTTTTTTAAAATATAATTCGTGTACTTTTTGTCTTATTGTATTTTTCATATGTTCATCAAGGTCAAGTGGTTTTCTTCCAGTTGGCTTTTTAGGTGGAGATATATTTCCATTTTTCCTCTCCCTTAGAAGCCTGTAAATAGTATATTCACTAACTCCTGTCATATTGGAACATTTCGAAACTATATTTCTAACAGTAGCAGCCGGCATTTGATGTACAACAGCATCATGCACATTTAACACTACAGTCTTCGTTTGTAAGCTAAGCACGCTTTTACACTTTACTGGGGTGAAACTTGAAGACATTTTTCACAACACAGTTAACACTTATGGAACGTAAACGACTCTGAGCAAAACAAATTATACAAATTTGGGCGAGACCAAGTTTCACCGAATATACCTGTAAAATTTCTAAGTAGTCATTAGGACAATCCCTAGTAGGACCCTATTGTAATGTTTCTTGGAAATTATCAAGTTGTTTTAACTAACCGAATTTAGATTCATATTACCTTTATATATCAGATCGGGTATAAAATTAAATAGTAAATCAATTCCTTAGATGAACGGTGACGCTTATGGTTTACTACCTAACTAGCATCTGTGACCTTTTCGCGTGCTGTCAGACAATAAGAAACAGACTATAAATGGCGGGTTTTGTTCTTCCATCGTCTAAGAGGCTGGTAAAGTGAGTTGTGCTACATTTTTTCAATTATATAAGAATGTTTTATTTGTTTTTAAGCGTGCTCGGTGATGTGTTAGTAAATCAAAATAAAATAGCAATAAAAACCGATATTTGCCCAGCAACAACAAATACAGTTTAAATTATGAATTACGATTTAGGTCGCGCTGTATCAAACACCCAAACTCGGTTTAATGATAACTGATGTTTTCCGTTTGTCCAGTGATAACTACTTATATGTTTCTTATTCTTATCATACCGAAAATATCATCAAATCAAAGTTAACTTGTGAAAACATGACTAATGTATTCGCCGCCATTTTATGTCCAGTTTCAATAAAACACCAAATTATTTAATGAAATTATCTTATGCTGTGTGGATATATTTTTAACTACCAACATGATAATAACCTAGGTGAGGCGAAGTAAAGGAATGTTGCAATAATAAAAATAATGAAAGGCCTGGCGAAAAAAAATCGTAATAACATTACGAGAGTTAATGCATATAAAGTCATTTTTCGTTTACTAACAACGAAGGCCTTCTGTGTGTCTTATTGATATGATTATACTATTTTATATTGTACCTATATCACATGGTCCTACACCAAAGTTTGGGTTTTTGCAACTCTCACATATGATACAAGACATTGAAGCTGCTGTTTTCTCTACCCGTCACCGATTGATTTCATGCATTGAATATGATAGACGACATTTCGAACATCTAGAGCGGTACTAATTACGTACCCAGTTATTTATTAAAGGTTTCAATTGTTCGATTTATCACATTATTTTAAAATTCGTTCTTATTGCTAGTAGCGACAGCATTACATTCAGTTAATCTAGTGGAAACCATAACAATAGTATGATAACAGTTTAAATTACTGCAGACCAATGTAAGATCTTTTCATTCAGGGTAAATTTAATAATTTCTGTTAACGCGAACCAGCCTTCTAGACGTTGGAAGAACAAAACCTGCCATTTACCTGTTTCTTACGATATCTCAGGATAGAAAAGAGATATCGCCTTGCGGTTTGCAGTGTTTTATTAGTAATTTAGTCTACTTTTTAATGACGTACTTCAATTTGTATGCTTCCATTTAAAATTGTTTCAAGAGAACACAATATTTAAAAAAAATTAAACAGCGCCATCTAGCATTTATGCTATTGATCAGACTGCTTAATATTTACAAATTTACGATTGATCAATAAAAGCTCTTTCAAACAACATCAAGTTTATTAAAATCGGAATTACAGGCGTTTTTTCGTAACAAGGTTTCCACTCTTCTCCACCCCTTATTTGAAGAGATAGACTTAAACTTGTAATATTAAAAATATGCAGAATTTGTCGAGGAATCTGATTATAATATTTAATATGCTCCCTAATCAAGTGAATTTTGAAAAATTTCGCTAGCGGTGAACCAACAACTCTGTAAATAATTTCCAGGTTTTTCTCGAAGTCACTTTTGTTATAAATTTTTTTTTTCTCGAAGATGTATAAACGGTTCCCGAGATATGGCCGAGAGCCATTCTTATTGGGACACCCGGTACAATGGCTCACATGTTTCCTAAGTGCTGTGAGACTACACTCACCCTCCCTATTCGACAGATACAGATACAGGGGCATTAGAAGTATTGTCTAGTTGTCTAATTAACAAAAAAAAATAATGAATCACCACAAGAATCATAGAGCAGATATTTGTCATAAATTTCTGTACAAATACCTGGTCTATTTATATATAAGTAGCCTTGAGAACAGTTTCTATTTCTCTCTCTTTCATTCACTTTCTCTCCAGCAATCTAAGACAAGAAGGCGTGAAATTCGGTTCTTTGTAAATATATTTCGCCGTCATCGTACGGTTATGATATGTACATTCTGTATATATTAGCATAGCACGCAACTGCACGTTATTATGCTTGACAGTTTTTACAGTTAAGACATTAGGTACCGTGACGTATAGCCCAGGATGCGTTGGAAGCTCGTGCATTTTACATAAATTATATTCAAGAGAATTTAAATTGAAGGATTTTTGTTGGGTTAGGTCAAAATAAATTCTTAATGTAAGAAGGGATTGGTAATTGCGAAGTGTTTATGGATTAGAGATGGAATTGCTATAGTGCGGGTTCAAAGGTCACTAACCATATACATATCCTTTTTTATCCCGTGGAAATTGCATATAATCTGGTCAACAAGTGCATTTTTGGCCAACTTTTTTCAGCAGTCTCCGAAAATTATGATCGAGGTGTTATTCGATTCGGGATAGCATCTAGATGATTTTTGAAAAAAATGAAGTTCCGCAAACAAAAATTGCAAAAGTTATTAACAATTGACTAAAAAAAGGGGGTTTAGTTTTTTGCAAATATCTCAAAAACTAATAAATATTTTTCAAATTAAAAAAAAGATTTGAAAAGAGGAGGAAATTTCCTAAAGAAAACCCCGACTCCCGGAACTGTAGAACCAATATTTATAATTTTCCCAGAGGGATGAAAATACTGCCGAAAACGTTGAATCGTATGACCCGCATGATAAGACTGCATTTGACTATAACAATAAAATTATTGGTCCTAAACCTGAGCCTTGCGGTACACCACTACTTACTGGTAAATTTGTTAGAATTAGTAATAATAATATGTAATATTAACTGATTATTTTCCGATGCTCACATTGTATGTAGTAAGACAAAGGACAAGATTGAAATTTACTTTCAAAGCTTTACAAGTTGTTGAAACTGACTGGAAGTTGAGTGAAATGCGACACAAGGGAAAACTCATACAGGACTATTTTTAGAACTAGACGACATTTGAGTTTGAAAACTTTCCGAATCCGATCACAAAAAAATTAAATATTAACATTCTTTTTTCACTTGAAGACAAGATAAATACTTCGACAGTGTAGAGCAGACGTTCCCAAACTTTTTTTCCCATAGACCATGGTCCCGGCTACGTTTCTAACCAAAGCTCGACAAAAAATGGGGAGATTATGACGAGAGATTTTTACTTGTAGCCAAAATGATTGATACCCTCTTTTAAATTTCACCTTCAGTTCCTCAGTAGTGCTAAGCTCGAGTAGCTCTTCTTGTAATATCACATTCTTCACTTCCATTTCATCAAATGGATTATTCATCCATGGACAGATCGGAACCAGATAAATTTTCGTGAACCCACGCTTACTAATTGAGAACCCCCATTTTTTGTCACGCCAACATAGAGTCTCGTCGAGTCTCCAGTGAACTTCTGGGGGTCCACTTTGGGAATTATTGGTGAAGAGAAAGGGTTTTATATGATATGATAGCCTACTAGAAATGGAATCCAGTGAAGTGCACGTTCCAGGAACGGTTTTTATTGGGATAGCGCTTTTTTTCGCTTATTTTGGAAATGTTGTCAATAAAACGCGTTTGTTGTTACTTTTTTGTGTATGATTATTTTTGTTTTCAAAATATGTATAACTTAGTTTAGTGATTTTGTGTATGGAAGTGTGTATCGATTAACAACTATTCCAATGATATATCATAAGAAAACCTGGATAAAAACTTATGAAGCTATCCTGATAACTCAGGTAATTGATTATTGGATATTTCTCTTTCTAACATTGGTAACCATATTTGACTTGTTCTTCATTTTTTGGTTTCGTTTTTGTTAAGATAGATCTCAAAGTATTGTTAGATTTAAATCTAGTTCGAATATTAAATTGATTACCAATTTTCTTAATTCTTTCTGACAAACCCCTAACATACGGTATTGTCAAGTTTCTAAAAATTATGTTAGCTGAATTATTAATATCATTGTTGTTATTATGGGGTATTAACAATGAGCCCTTCTCTATATTCTTAATTTCTTTATTTACTAATTCTGCCGGGTAATTATTGGCATTTGAAACATTTTTCAGTAAAGTTTTCTCAAACCAAGTAGCTGATATTTTGTAAGATAATAAACAGTACTTTTCAGTGGTATTAAAAATAAACAATATTATCTCATCATGCAATTACTCTTATAGTGTTTCGTTCCGCGTCGGATTCAAAGTTTCAAAATACTTGTATAATCTAACAGGTTCATTTTCACAAAGTGAAAATTCCCCAGTGTATGTATACGGTTTCTGAACGACTCAAGTTGAACAGCTTTCAACTTATGGAAGTGACGGAGTTGAAATGAGTTCCGTACACAAATTGTTGATATCGCTTCCCTAAATTAATTAATGTTAAATTATTAACGATCCACTTAACAAGAGGTTAGCAAAGATTTCTGCGGTAACAAAGTTAGAATAGTTCAGTTATGCATGATGAATACTTTTGAAATCATTAGGTGAAGAATTTTAACATTTAATATTTATTCTTTCAACGTTTTTCACAAATAAATAGGATGATTGCAACAAAAACAGATAAGATTATACAGTGTGGAAACCTTATGGAATAAAATTCTTTATGTCATTATTTTAGAAAATTATAAAAAATGCCGAGACACGTCAACTTTTGAATTGAGTTGTGCGTTATGTGAACATAAATTTAAATGTACAGGGTGATTCACGCAAGTATGCCATAGTCGGTGTTGTTTTTTTTAATGAAACACCATGTATATTTGCATATTTTTGAGATCCTCTTAGTGAACCGATTCAATCAAACTGAATGATGTATGGTCAATTATGAATTATACAGTGTGAAATTTTTATTTTTACAGTTATTAAACACATACATAAAAAACCTGATGTATTTGATTTTAATACATTAAAATAAATGCTCAAAATGTTCTCCACCTAGTTGTTGGCAATAGCACAGTCTCCTATAGAACTCCTCCTTAACTTTGTTTGAAGTTTGAGGTGAAATATTCCGTATTTCTGTAGTTATCCTGTCTTTGAGGTCTACAATGCTAGTTGGTTGTGTTGCATATACTTTGTTCTTGAGATAACCCCACAGAAAAAAATCTAACGGCGTAAGGTCTGGCGATCTAGCTGGCCACTCGATAGTACCTCTTCGTCCAAACCATTTATTGAGGAAGATTTCATCTAAATAAGTTCTTACCATTAAAGCATAATGGGGTGTTGCCCCGTCTTGCTGGAACCAAACATTTTCATTCGGTAAGTTAGGATCTATTGCGTTGTGATATAAGTTTGGCAACGCAGGAATAACTTCATTTCATATAAATATAGGACCAATAATATGGTCGCCTATGATACCGGTCCAAACGTTCACCTTTTGAGGGTACTGAGTTGTGTCTCACGCATCCAATTAGGATTCTCTGCTGACCAATATCTACAGTTCTGTCTGTTTACCTCTCCATTCAATGTGAATGTTGATTCGTCAGAAAAAAGAATGGTACCAAGAGCTATCTCATTTCTGTTCAGATTATTCTTCAATCTTTCGCAGAAATCCATTCTACGATCTGGATCGTCTTCTTTTAACTCCCGCTCGAAAGTTAATTTGTAGGGATGAAGTTTTTCTCTATGAAGACATCTTAGAACAGTTGTATGACTAACATTATTTTCACGGGCAATTTGACGTGTACTTGAAGTTGGATTCTCTTCGACACTTGTTAAAATATTCACTTTCACATCATCTTCAACGAAGTGTGGTTTTCTTTTCAATGGTTTGACATGTCCAAGTTCTCTGAATTGTGCATGAATTTTAGACTCAGTACTTTGTGAAATATTAGGCAATTCGGGATACCTGTGATTAAATAAGTTTGCCACTTCAACTTGACTTCTGCAGTTATCCCCGTACCCGATCATCATTAAAATCTCAATTCGGTGAGTCTCAGTTAAATATTTCATTGTTATGTCGACAAGGAAAGAGTGTTTGACAAAGATTTCACTTTTTCAGTATAAACTGTCAACTGTCACTGCTGTGTGAGGTAGTACCTCTACAACCTAGGAGTAGAGGAAAGTTCCTATGTAGGGGTTGCGGCATGACTGACGAAACGTCAGTCCATGTTCTCTTAGAGTGTCCACAGTGGGATGTACTACGCAGGCGAATCTTCAGAGTCCCTGTCATGGCCTCTGGAGACACAAGCAGGCATCCACTGAAAAATGTTGTGGCCTTTATTGAAGTGCTCGGCTTTATGGATGTCTAGATAGCAAGAATGGCACAATGGGCCCGCCGGTGGCCTCAGTGCCAGAACCTTAGCTTGAGTTTGTCTAGGTCAAGGCTCGCCTGCACATTTAGTAGTAGTAGTAGTAACACTCTAACAGCCTTTCAACTATCAGTAGTCCTCGCTTCGCTACGCCCTCTAGTACATCTACTAGTCTTAGGCTGTTGAATCTATTACAATAAAACTCCACTTTCCTCTTTCACCCTTTTAAACTGAACAATAACTAAAAAGTATAAATTAAATCAACATTTTTCTATAAAAAATATAAGGTATCTTTATTAAAATAATATTTTTACCCAAAAATACTTTAATATAGATTAATTAACGGATGTTAAATGATGGTGTGATTAATGAGAGTTGTCTGCAAGTTTTTGCCGGACTGCGACAATACACGTATCTAATTAATGTAATCTATCAACGTTCTTGGGCTATCAACTTTTTGAAAAATTACTCTTATATGTAGGAAGTAAAATCCCCAAACTTATCCCGTTTATATTGTCTGGAAATTTATTTGTGAAAGAGAAGGATCTGAAATTCCATCACGTTATTAAATAAACCTTTGTGTTACGCATGTATTTTAAGTTTAATGTAGGTTTCGTCAACTTTCAAAAAGTTTTGAAACGCTCTTCGTTTTCTTTGAAACATACACTCCCATTTTCAGTTTGTAATTGAGCCCTAAATTGTTAATAAATTAGAAAACCAGCAGGAAGGCGATGGTACTTCAGCTCTAGATTAAGTTGCATTGCACTTCCAGCAAGTCGAAGCATCTTCATATTACGCAGTAGCCCAAACAAAATTAATATGGCCATGTAGCCAATGTCAATGCCTTTCAAACAAGATATCACTTGCCATAAGGTCCTATCTAAAATTATTAGCCAGAGTGGCACTGTGACGTCATCTATTACTATTAGGTCACGTGTTACCATTCGTAGAGAAGTTTACAACACTTTATTTTCACCCTCCAAATTTTATTAATGTAAGTGTAGCCGTTCGAAAGATACGAGGGGTGGAGGGGACTTTTGAATAGCACTGTATAATTGACACAAAGTGATTTTCTTGAATTAATCATTAAAATTTCAAAGTTCCAATGATGTTTCCACCACACCTACGAAACAATTTATTAGCTAACTCGATTGTAAACTTTTTTGTTATTGCTAACCAATCTAGTGATCTAAATAAAATAACCATAAATTCGACATTTTCGTACCACCTACATTGAAAGTTAATTGTTTTTTTTTACATCACAAAATGGTTTCACACCCACTTAGTTAAAGCAGAACAGAATTTCGTCGAAAACCACGAAGCAAAGTCGACAAAAAAAAACTAACACATCCCTTCAAACTGCCACGCCTCTGTATGACAAGAATTCGAAAAGATTTATTTGGATGCGAGAAAATCTAGGATAAAGGTGGATGGGAGGAATTTTATATTATGTCAATAATAAATATGATGAAATAGAATAATTTAATTTGTTAAAATTTACGTTATATTAAAATTGAAGTTGTGACGCGCTTAGCTAACTCAGTGGTATGGATCTACATGAAGTAAAAGACTCGTCTATTCAATTTTTGTTGATAATAAATAAATTTATTTTCATATCCTGTAAACTATTCAAAAGTCCCCTACACTTACATTAATAAAATTTGGAGACTTAAAATGAAGTGTTGTAAACTTCTCTACAAACGGTAACAGGTGACGTCATAGTAATAGATGACGTCACAGTACCACTCTGGCCAATAATTTTAAATAGGACCTTATGGCAAGTGATATATCCTTTGAAAGGCATTGACATTGGCATGTGAAATAATAATTTTGATATTTAATGAATTTATCCGTCAAAATTAGTTTAAACCCAAAAAAATTAATATGGCTATGTAGCCAATGTCAATGCCTTTCAAACAAGATATCACTTGCCATAAGAGAGTGTGTGTTCGGTGAATCTTGACCTACACCTGTCGAAATAAAGGAGATGTCTCCTAGTGGCCTGTCCACCTTTCTGGGAAGGACAGGTTGGACGATGACCTAGGAGGACAACTCCTTTGGAGGATGTGCACATGTGGCCTAAGAGCTTTGAGCCTACACTCACCCTTCCTACTCTACAGATAAACATTTTTCTTCTCTCAATAATTTGTTTTTTGTTGAAATATTTAGCTATTTAAATTTTCCACTGAATCGATTGTTGATAATAACAACGTATTAAACAATTAAAAAAAAAGATTGAACTTCGTGCAAAACTGAATTTCCCTCTAATAAAAAACGTTTATATAAAACAAGAACAATTTTTCAATGTCATGTTTTGAGACAAAATAATCTCTTAGAATATTCTCGTATATATAGCTATAGATAAAACAGAGACAAAAGAAAAAGAGTGTGCATGACGCACAGGATTATCTCAAGTCATGTATGGTGACATTTTAAATATGTCCGGCAATTTATATGGATTTTGTTAGCGAAAAAATATCAGCTATAGGGAATAGACTAGATTTACGATTGTCATTATTTTTTTTATTTCTGCCATTATATTGTGTCCAATTAAGTTTTCCTTCAATATTTGAAAGCTTATTATGCATACGGTTGAGAAATTAAGCTTTATTATACAGGGTGTCCCGTAAGTTAGATGCATGATAGATCGTTAAAAGAAATATATATCTATATGTTAGTGGTATGTGTATATATAGATAGTTATTTTGATAACAAAATACTTGTAAATAATTCAATCTGTATCGTATCCATACAGTAACTAACTAATACGATTCGATCTAGTATGCCTTCCGTTTAAACGCTGAAACTAATTTCAAGACTCATATATGTAACAAATTGTTAATTTGAAATACAATGAAGTTGTAACGAAACTAGATGATCTAGCAAATTTGAGAGCTCGTTAAATTTGTTATTGCATCGATGTGAAAAGTAAATTTATTGCGTTTTAAAGGTATTGAAAAAGGTTCCAGAAGTATAGTACATTCCATAGTCATCGTTTGAGTAATAAAATAATCATGATCTTATTCAGCCAAAAGGCTACAGAATTAATAATTACCAGCTTCTTTTTCTAACTGAAAATAATTGAGAATTCACAAAACGCTGATGTTTTTCCGTGTATCTAGGCATATTTTTGTATTATTTAAATAAATATAACAATAAGAATAGTTTTTACTCTTATTTTTTGGGAATCAAACCACAATAACGTTTTTTATTTCTTTTTATTTCGACGTTTCGGTAGCGTTCCAGCTACCGTTGTCAAGATTAACTAGTGATAAAATAATTTTTGGTCCATATCTGACACAACGAAAAAAATATAACAACTAGACAATCAATAATATTTTGAAGTTTAAGACTACAAAACTTTGTTGTCAAATTTTATTAAGGTCCATTCATAGTAGATCACATCTCTGGTATCAAGTGATATAAAATATTTTATTTATGACATTCCAAATATATGATAGTCTACTAGAAATGCACGTTATTTAGACAGTGTCGTATTTTACTGTTAAAAATTTGAATCTGCCTCAACCGAGTTTTATCAATTTTTTTTCTTCAGTCATATTATTGTGTGTCACACACGTGAATCATATTCTTTCAACACGAGCTGATTCAAACAATCGTTTCCAAACAGTTAGTTAGGTATTTAAAATAATTCTGAAACGTCAATTCGATTCAATTAAAAAAATAATAACCAACAAAGTGCTAGTTAGTCAACTGGCTGTTTAAAACGAGCGATTGTTTATTTTTAATTCGAAGTGGATAGAGATTTAGGTCAGTTATAAGTGTAATCGGAATGAATTAAGTTTCATTAAATAATGATTATGAAAGTAAAAGTGAGCGTATCGCAATAACTTAGCCGAGGCTCGAGAATATTTACATATTTGTTGTTGGTGGTTTAACAAGGTTTTGAAATGTTTCTTTTCAACAATAGGGCGTGCTCACCAATTGATAATAACCTTGAGGAAGGACGATTATTTGGTTGGGTTTTAGATTTGTTTTTTTGTTGTTTTGTATTGATTTAATAACGGTTAAGAGTCTTTGATTGTGTAAGCCCTACTAGATATTTCCAATGGTCAAATCTTCTCTTTTTCTCGGCTTCACCTATTTCTTCCAATATTACATTGGGCCCGAATCCGCAAAAGGGTTCAGGCCCTCAGAAAGGTATTTCAGTCCCCCTCTTTGCTAGTTCATCTGCATCCTGGAATCCATAGAATCCATATATTGTTCTAGACTAGTTCATTGAGTTTGTCTAGGATTTCCCACACCATTTTGGAACTGATTACACAAGAGCTCACTGCTTTAATGGCTGCATGACTATCCGCCTTTATGATAATCCTTTGTCTTCTGTATCCTTTATCAATATTGTACAGGGCGCACCGTTTGAAAGATACTTGGGGTTTTTTCTCAAGCTTTCATATTGTTGGCTTTCTGGCCCGAACACTTCTATCCCAGTTCCTTCTATTGCTTTTTAGCCGTCTGTGTACTAATGAATAGCATTCTTTCCAAATCTGGCAATGGTATTTGAATCCCATTCTTTCTTGTTGCTTAACTCCATAACAAATCTCTTTGAAAAGTTATACTTTTTCATCATACCTTCTTGTAGCATGTCCCAGGTTGTCTGATTTCTAAGCAGTGAGAAGGTGGTTTTTTTTTAATGATTCCCTCTCTACTTAGTCTGTATCTTGTTCTTTTTGCAACGCTTTCCACCACAATATGTAGAGGGGTGAGGTTGAAAATCACTTCCATGACTGCCGTTGGGCATGTTCTCATTGCTCCTGTAATGCATATATACAGGCTAGTCTTTGAATTTTGGAGAGTTTTTCTCTCGTCGTCAATAGGCTAGTTCTACTACTCCACGCCATGGCTCCATAATTGATGATTGGTCTCACTATGGCAGTGGATTTTTGGGTTACAGCAACAGTTTCTTCCTGCCAGATTTCTGACACCATTAGAGCCATTTTTGCCTTGTATGTAATCTCCTTTTCGTGTTTGTTCCAAAGGAGTTTACTGTCTAGAGTTAAACCTAGATATTTGACTTCTTGTCTCCATTCAATCTCGTTCCCATCAAGTTTTATGGTTTTGAGGCTGAGTTTTCTTTTCTTAGTAAAGGCTATGAATCTTAATAGTTAGACTGTTGAAATTTTCAATGATGATGTGTTTCTGTTGCTGGTATAACAACAAATACTGAAAATCAAAATAAATATTGAGTCGAACGGTCGAAACATTGTTTTATATAGAAAAATTTTTGATGATTCGGTTAAAACAGAGTATCAGTATCTGCGGAAAACGGTTGTAGTGTTATAGGCAAAAATATGGGACAGTGTCAGGTGGAAGTAATCAAGGCTCACACTACTTCTTCTCTTATCGATTTTTCTAGGAAGGCTTGTTTTGATGAAGAGTCTCACAAGCTGTTCTCTTCCATCTCCTATCATAGTTGCCACAAGTGGATAAGGATGGGAAATATTTAATATTTCGGAGGTTTAGACACGTTCCATGACTCATTAAATAATAATATTTTAATATTATTATTATAATTATTTCAATAAATTATTTTCATTCAAACCTATTACCCTACTGTAGTTGTTTGAAATACATTATTTAAATTTTATTCTGTATTTTCTAAAACTAAATTTCATATTTACTGTTTTAGTCGGTAAATTATTTAATTAACTGACCGAATTGTATGAAGTTTCTACAAAAATAAATATAAAAAAAATTGTAAAATATACGTACCTACAGAGGAAAATGTATTTCGTTTTTCCCCGAAGGCAGTTTGAGAAAATACCTTGGTTTTTAATTGGAAAATGCAGTTTCACAAAAGGTAATGGAATCTAAAATGTTTCCACTGCATTTGTACATTTATATAAACTGCAAAAGCAAAAGAATCATTATAAAAAAAACTAAAAGCGTGTAGTTGCTTCCTCTTTTATCCTAAATGTAGGTATGTTTAAAACTATGGATTTTCTCGTTTGAATTACACGTGGAATGAAAATTAGCCACCAATATGTATCTCGTACTGATATATTTTCCATTAATGTTCATTATTTAAAGAATCTATTATTGCTTTAATGTCCCGGCACCCACACTAATCTTTTCTTGGAAGTTAGGGCTCTATGTGTAGATGTTATTTATATTTTCATTAAAGTGGAAACAGTTTCATTTTAAAAACTTTCATAAAACTTACAATTTCGCGATGACGTTAATTTTAATATCACTAGCTCCCAGACTAATAGCATAGTAAATAGTATGGAGGAAAAGTTCATATACAAACAAAATGTTTATTTTTTTCCTTGTTTCACAAAATATAGAACCATAACTCAATTTTAAATCATGACTAATTTGCTTTTTGAAATTGTTGGTATTTTTTATGTTGAAATACGTATAGCGGCTGGACGAGCTTTATGAATAAGCTAACAACATAGCGGTCTATTCCAATAGCTATATTCAGCTTGTTGATTTTGCAACAAACTGCATGGAATTTTGCAGGCTAACCGAATTTAACTTAAACAAGACATAGCTGTAATTCCGTTTAAGCCGCAAGCGTCCCATTATAATTCGTGTTATAAAATTTATGTATGTATTAGGGTTTTGGAAATGTCAGCCGTTCTGAATGATAAATTTGTTTGTTTTAAATAAGGAAGAGTGAAAATATACTGGTATATAAATATAGCAAGATGCAATACATGTAATTTTTCCTCCTACTACTAACCTAACCTTTTTCTGCATAAATATGCGGTCCACTGTGTCCTTAAAATGATTTACAACATTAGCTCGTCCCACCAGTGGCGTCGATATTCGTGTTGTGTTTGGATATGTGGAAGAGTATTTTATTTTTACTATTCAATGGGATTGGGAATCTCTCTTTTTACATTCACTTTAGAGAGAATATACAGGGTGGACAAAAACTACTTCGTTGAAAATGAAATCTACACTTTTAACTCCCTGTTTAAACGAGAGACATCGATATTTGGCATTATAGTAATAAAAAGCATGCTGTAGGTTTTTTTCTAAATCTTATTTTTTAATTTATTCGACCCTCGTATCGTTTGTCGGCGAATTTTGAATATGGAATACGAAAGACTATCATATTATCAACCTTTCTATGAAATTTTAACGCGAGACATCGATATATGGCATCACAATAATTAAAAGAATGCTGTAGGTTTTTTGAAAATACTTATTTTTCAATTTTTTCGACCCTCGTATCGTTTGTCGGCAAATTTTGACTATTATTTTTTCAACCTTTTTATGAAATTTTAACGCGAGACATCGATATATAGCATTACAATAATTAAAAGAATGCTGTAGGTTTTTTGGAAAATTCTCATTTTTCTATTTTTTCGACCCTCGTATCGTTTGTCGGCGAATTTTGAATATGGAATACGAAAGACTATTATCTTTTCAACCTTTCTATAAAATTTTAACTGGAGACATCGGTATATGGCATTACAGAAATAAAAAGAATGACGTAGTTTTTTTTTGAAAATTCTTATTTTTCAATTTTTTTGACCCTCGTATCGATTGTCAGCGAATTTTGGATATGTAATACGGAAGACTATCATATTATCAACCTCTCTGTAGAATTCTAACGCGAGACATCGATATATGGCATCACAGTAATAAAAAGAATGTTGTAGTTTTTTTTTGAAAATTCTTATTTTTCAATTTTTTTGACTCTCGTATCGATTGTCAGCGAATTTTGGATATGTAATACGGAAGACTA
>CAJUYI010001665.1:0-12290 GCA_910591695.1 Galerucella pusilla
ATATTCTGCTAAATATTTCAAACGTCTACCTGTTGTCGTTATTAATATCAAGCAGAATAATTATTTAAAAATAAAATTAACAATAAAAAAGACTTTTTCACGGCGAATCGAACCCGGTTCTACCGCGTGAGAGTCTGGTTTGCTTACTACTCGACCACCGAGGAATATGCAAATTGTTTATCTATAACGTCAGATGTATTACATAATTTTTACTTAAAAGGAACTAAAGTTCCTACCGTCTGTCCCGCGACACGTTCTACCTTTTATTTATAAAAGATAGAGTTCATATAATCAACAGAACTAAAAATCGATACAGTTTCCCAACCTACACAATGTGTAGTTGTTGTACACAAAAACTTAAATACAGGGTTTCTGTGAAAATTTTCAAAATATTCAACTAGTTTTACCCGCTGTCTCTCCCACTCAAGACGCTTGTGATGACAATAAAATAAAGAAGGTTTTTAGTGAACATACTTTATCACTAAAGGGTTATACAATTATACCAAGTTTTGAAGTTTGTATAGTCTATTTTTATGAGAGTAAAAATGATAAAGCTTTCGTTATCCATTGGCGTATCACTTCTTTTAGTAGACAGTTGAATATTTTTTCAAGTTTTACCTCAAGTGAAATAACATTTGTATAAATATATCGGGTGTCCTTCTAGGACATTATGTAGGAAGAAATGGAAAAAAGACAGGTCTGTGATTAATCCTAATCAAAATATCACTATAATGAACCGTTTAAATGTATAACAAACGTTAACATTGAACTTTGACTTAAAAATTCGATTATTTCTTGTTTAGAATACACACAAGCGCGACCTATCAATCGGGAGAAATTACAGCTTTCAAAATAGAATGCAAACGTACCTTTCGTAGCGGCAATGTGTCTTACGTCTTTTTCTAATGTCCCCCTGACAGTTTTCGTCAAGTCTGTACTTACTTTGTTGTTTACGGTCAATCATTATTTATGAAAAGTAAATATTAATCTTATTTTTATATTTATTTGAATTATATAAAAATATGCCTAGATACACGGAAGAACATCAGCATTTTTAAAGTTCTCAAGTATTCTTATTTAGAAAAAGAAGCTGGTAATTATTAATTTAAAAGCCTTTTCGAATTTAGCTGAATACGATCCTGATGATTTTATTTATTAAATTCAAGGTTAGCTATATGTCAATGCCTTCCAAACGAGATATCACTTGCCGTTAGGTCCTATTTAAAATTATTGGCCAGAGTGGCACTGTGACGTCATCTATTACTATTACGTCACCTGTTACAATTCGTAGAGAAGTTTACAACACTTTATTATCACCCTCCAAATTTTATTAATGTAAGTGTAGCCGTTCAAGAGATACGAGGAAGGGGAGGGGACTTTTGAATAGCTCTGTATATCAAAATAGCAAATAAAATAAACGACATACCCGGATATACGTCATAAACAATGACGCAAACCAAGAAGGCTATTGAATGTACTATAGTAACGCTCTTGTCATCCGTTCTAATAGCCTTTCTAATTTCTAAAACCCCCTGTATAGTGCTGAAACAGGTGTGAAATGTTCCATGTTATTTTCTTTGTACTGAAACTTGAAAGTATCTTAAACTCGGTTTGAGATGACAACTTTTCTATGACTTAGCACTTAGGGCTAGAATGTATTGAAATGTATCTCCTTAAACTGAGAAAGTCGGAGGTGAAGACTGAAGATGTCGCTATTGTTACGACTTTTACACTTCTGTTTTACTGGAAGACATGTTTTGACTGTGATTTTGGTGTCTTCTTCAGTCTGGAATTAAGCTCTTAGAGCTTTTGGGCGGAGAACATATACCTTGTACTGATGAGGCGCAAATACTCCGAAACCGGTCTACAAATTATGTTGTCCTAACAACCCTGTACAGGATTTGAAAAGAAGAGTAGTAGAATATTTTAGGTAGACAAAAATGAGTCAATTTGTATTACAAAATTTCGTATTTTATATAAAACTAAAAAAATTTCCTGTATTTCGTTGATTTTTAACAAGATCCGACATCAGCGCTCTCGGTCGTCACTTTTGCTATGCGCTTGGAATTATAAACTTCGGTTTTATATAAAATTCAACTTTCATCTTCCAGTTCACGGGTTTTACATTTTATTAAGTGACGTCGTAGAACTAACCTGTACCCATAATATTACAGAGATCGTTAACAAAACATTAAAATACAAACTAGAGATATAGTAGGCTTATTAAATCTAATAGCATCATTAAAAATTGATAATTAATCCAGAAATGTGAAACAAGATAAACGTTTTTATATTGATAAATTGGAATGTTAACTACCTATATACAGTGTGAGCCATTTTGTTTGGAAGCACCCCCGTAAAATACGCATTTTTCAACCGATTTTGTTTTAATTTTTTTTTTAGATTCAGTATCAAAAACAGTATTTTGGCACAAATTTTAATTGCTTAATTACTATTTTCAAGGCCCTCTATGTTAATTTTTCTTTGCCAAAAAAGACAAAAGTACATTAGGCAATTTTTTTTCTCAAATATGACTATACCACTGGATTCAGAATCATCACAAATGTAAACTACCAAAATTTTATGAAAACATTTTCATTAGCGACAAAGTTATTACATTTGAAAAAAGTGGTATTTTCAGTAATATTTTACGTAGAATGTAGACAAATTTTGAAAATGGCAACATGGTAAACAAAAACAAGGACTCAAACATATTGCACAGTAAAAATTCGAAGCCGATAACTTAACTCCATCCGGATTTATAGCTTCTGAAAGTAATGTAAAATGTGCTTAATAATTTTATTTATTAACAAAATGAAATCCACGAGCCGCAAGTAAGATTATCAAAAATTATAATCGATTATCGAAAATATAAAATAATCGATCATTTTCGATCAATCGAAAATGATCGATTAATCGGAAATAATAATGGCAACAGCAACGCTATAGAATAATAGATTCCCATCAAAAACTGAAAATTATATAAAATTATAAATTATATTATACCACAACGTACAGTTTTAGTTTGTTTTTACTGTGAAACAAACTACAATGTTACTTGATACTTTATTTTCACCACTTCCAGCTGCCGTTATTAAGAATTATGAAAAAGAATCAATCTTCGATTCATTGATTAGATTTGATTAATCGAGTATTTCCGATTAATCGATTATTTCCGATTATTTTCGATTAACCGATAATTTCCGAATATTCAACTTTTTCGATTATACTCGATTAATTGATTATTTTCGATTAATCGATTATCGAATATTTTTAAAATTATATATCGTCTCTTTAGAAAAGACAGTTAGTTTTTGGTTCGAAATACATTGTTATTGTCATATTTCAGAAATGTCAAATGCTGTAGTGGCGTTCAGTTTGCCGGCAGTCACTATGGGAACGGCCGTAAAAATTTTTGTCGGCCGTCACTCTGGGTAACGGCCGCAAAATATCATTCTCTGGGTAACGGCCGCAAAATATCATTTTGCGGCATCTGTTGCGGCTGCAAAATGCTTGTTTTGCGTCCGGCTGCACGAAAATGCATTTACGTGCAAAAAAAGAAGAACGAATTGGTTTATCTTTATCTATATTCTACTTTTTTATTAGCAGCCACGCGGAGTAGTGAATTATTTTAAGAACTGTGTTATACGATGTCCATATTAAGGAAATCACCTATAATTTGTTCTATAAACCTAACACCATCTTTAGAAAAACAATATTTTAATCTAAATTATTCGTCACCATAAAGAGTAAATGGATCTTCCCTCTCCTTAAACGTTTCCTTTTTCCGTCTATTTTCCGTATTAATTATTTCATTCACTTCTTCAACAGCCTCTACAGCTCTCAAAAACATTTTTCTCGCGTGTTGAACAATCCGTATTAGAGACAAACGTCAATTTCTTTTAGGTTATAACACAGTTAAACAAGGGTAGGGGTCGGTATAACTTTGGGTCACTACTTATACCATACTTATACTGAGTATAACATATTCTCAAGTTATACCGAGTTTATTGGTAGACATTTTCTTTATTCTTGATTTATTCTCAGTATAATATTTTATATCAGGTTTATTTGTAAGACTGCTAGTTTTTGTTTACCATGTTGCCATATTTCAAAAATTTGTCTACATTCTACGTAAAAAATTATGAAAATACCACTTTTTCCAAATTCATGTTGTAGATAATAACTTTGTCGTTGATAAAATTTTTTTTATAAAATTTTGGTAGTTTACATTTGTGATTCTAAATCCAGTGGTATAGTCATATTTGAGAAAAAAAATGCCTAATGTACTTTTGTCTTTTTAGGCTTTGAAAATTTGTGCCAAAATACTGTTGTTAACATTGAATCTAACAAAAAAAATTAAATCAAAATCGGTTGAGAAATGCGGATTTGACCGGGGTGCTTCCAAAAAAATGGATCACGCTGTAGAAAAGTTTTACAATATAAAACAAAAATGCTGCCAGTAAATAAAGAAAAAATAAATAAATAGCTATACTTGTATTATTTACGTCAATACATTACTTATACTTACAACTAATGAACTAATAATTATATACCTACAACTAAATATTTAACCCAAATCAAATTCAGTTTTACTATCGTTATTTAAATTAATAATTATGGTGCTAATGTAACATTAGCATTTCAGTAGGTCCTTCAACCTTAATAAAACGCTAAATCGAATTTTTCTAGCTATTTATAGTTAAATCACTTGTCACATGTCTAATAATCTGTATAACACTTGAGATTAATGTAGATGTAATGCTGTAATACCGCAATACATATTTTTAGTGATAGTATCACAAACGTACTTGATTTATGTACTTGATTTTTGTACGAGTCTTCAAAAAACAGATAATTTTTTTACCGTCTACTTTTGTTATTAGTAGTCTACATTTCGATTGGTACATTCAACCTCGATAATATCCTGAATCGAATTTTTCTCTTTTTTTAGCATTTGCAAAAGAAATACATCATTTCAACAGTCTAACTATAACGGTTCATGAGATACAGCCAGGTGACAGACGGACAGCGAAGTTTTAGTAATATAGTCCGTTTTTAACCCTCTGGATACGTTTCTACTACCGATATAAGAAGCTAAACAATGTTTAGTTTTGAAGCTGCATTTATTTAAGATGTCGCTCCGGTCGAAATTGAATCACGTGACCGCATTTGACGCGTCACCATGAAATTGCACCTTAGCAAATTATGTTACCGTCTCTCACTTCCGTAACTCATGATAGCTTGTAAAAATTTCATATTTTTTTCCTAAAAAATTTGTGGCAAATCCAGAATTTTTAGAGAAGCCACTATTTCCCTTCCCCTTTTTGGAGAACTCCATACAGAATACAAAGAATTGGATATTTTATTCGAGAAGGGGAAGGGTAAAAACCATGATTCTTTGGTATTTCAAGTCAAGTATTACTGAGTAATGTAAGAGACTTACCGGATGTATCACGTAACATATTATCCACGACTATTTGATAATTTTAACATTTTACGTGTGCTTCTTCAAGTATAATGACTTACATTATTCACCAGTGAATAATAGGTGTGGATAATGAAAAAAATTTATACCTTAACAGGAATTCATAGTCGTGGACAAAATATAGTAATCTACTCGCATATAATGATGGCTATTATCCACTCAGGTGTTTATTTCACCTGCCTGTGGCTCGCGAAATAAACGCATCTTCGTGAATAATAGCCATCATTATATAATGCTTGTTGAATAAAATACTATTTAACACTACTAGCTGTAAAGTTAACAATTATTTGTTCTTTTAGCCAACTGAGAAGTTGAAATCCTCTATTAGTGGTTAATAATCAGTGATAGGAATTACGCGAACGTAAACTCGTTGTTTGCCGTGACCAGTTATTCTCTGATCGTTTCTTACAGTTTCTGACTGCGGTTGGAACAGACCTATTATTAACCTAGGTCAATAATGGACAAATTCTAATATTTTGAGAATTCAGGCATAGTAGTTCAACAAAAACTTGTGCAACATAATTTTGTATACCCAGGAGATTGTCTTTATCATATTTGCTGCATGAAATTACCTATCAAGATAAAATTATTTCAATAAAAATGCCATTAGTTTAAATTTCGCGCTCAACCATAAATGACTGATGACATAACGAGTACATTCATAATATATCGAAAACTGACAGTGTACTTGTCAGTCAGACGACGGACTAAACGCTTCTCGTGAAATAATCTTGGTGCTCGGTCAATAATAATAGTCTTCACCACCTTGGTGTATAATATACTATTATTTAATACTGTAAAAAAACTGAATTTTTCATTCTTCTTTCCCATTATTTCAATAACGTAAATATTTTGATATTATTGGTCGCATTTTTGTATTAAAACTTCCACTTCTACATAGCAACGATGTAAAAATGCATAATTTCAGTGGAATGTATGTATAGTTTGGCAAGTTTATTTGAAGCTACCGGGCATCGGAAGGAGGCGAGGAAACATGGCGCATATCTGTCATAAACGTACAAATGGCGTACGGTACCTATTTCACCAAGTAAAACTGAAAATAAAAAGTTCATTGACAATACAAACGCCAATGGATAAATCAATATCAGGTGAATATCTTTATAGCTGAGTACACATGACTAAAAGTCAAGAAAACATTTTTGTATTCTGTGTAAAATTTTTATTTTAAAATTGCAAAGCGCTTTCGGCGGTTAAGCCATCATCAGTGCCATACTCGTCAGATATGAAACAAGATACTTAGTCAAATGTCTACAACACATTAACGTCACTACATTAAATTTAAAATTTAAAAAAATTAATTATCCCCTGTAAATTTTACACAGAATACAAAAATGTTTTCTTGAAATCAATATCAGTCAATTGACGAAGAAGTCAGCTTTCGATAAAAATCACCAATTATGTAATTCGGAGGGTGTTGTAATTATGGTTTTCGTACAATGCTGCCAGAGCTTGAAGAAGCCCATAACAAATTTGGAAAAGTGCTCATCTTTTAATATTCATAAATTGGAAAAAATAATGTTAATAGAAAAAATCCAAGAAAACAAGCACATTAAAGAATTTTTCTACACCCACATGTATATTATCCATTTCCTGCACAGTTTAGAGAATGGAAATGTAGGCCATATCGGTTAACTGAACGTATATGATTTCATATACATCCTAGAACGTATATGAAATCCACCAATCAGCATTCGCGTTTAGTACTCGTCATTCATCTTTTTTTCAATTTAAAGAAACGTCAAAAAAAGTCTCTCCCAGAAGCACTGGATCCAGAATATTTATTTATAAAAATAAACTTGAATGAAATAAACCTTATAAATTAATAACAAATACTAAAAACAGAATAAAATGGGTATTTAAGGGACTACCGATGAAGGTCAGTTTTTATGAAGGTATGTAATACTTCTGAGGTGTACTTTTCATAAATCTCGGTAGCCAAGTGGTTAACATACCGGACTATCATGCAGGCAGACCCGAGTTCGATTCCGAGTTTATTCAAATGTTTATTGGAACTTTAGTTCTTTACGCCAGGTTATGTTTGAGCGACCAGGGGTCGCGACGCAAAAGTTCTGACCGTTACGCGTTACGTTACGCTGCGTTATGTTATATTGCTTCGTTATGTGCCTGGCTTGCGCGTGCTTGTGCCTCCTTAGTCTCTCTCTCTCGTTTACGAAGCAGCGATTCATAATAATATGCTCCTGCCCGGATTCGAATCCGGGCCGCCCGCGTGCAATGCGAGCATTCTAACCACTGAACCACCGATGCTATATTGGAATTCTATGGCTGGTATTCGCAGTACTGGTGATCTACTTGAATTTGTTCGGATAAATTTTTACTACTATTTCCATAATTTTTTTTGCGCAATTAAGGGGTCTAGCACATTTACTTTTCGAAATATAGGGGGTTGAAATTTTGAAAACTTGAATGTTTTAATTCGATAACTTTAAAATGGATGGATAAATTGATTTGACATTTGGCAGGTAGTTTTTAAATGTAAAAGGGCATATTTTGAAAGAAATAGTAGTTTGTGCAACTAGTGTGGATATGATGGCCATATCGCACGAGGACGAAGTGCGATATGGACAATCCACACGAGTCGAACAGCATATTTTTTCTACGACCCACTCAAGAAAAAATCTAAAAAATAAAAATTTCTATAAACTGTAATATACCTAACTTCAAATTAAAAATTTAACAATTCAATTTTATGTGTCCACTAATTTTGTGGTAAACGTACAGTTCTTGAATGTCCAATTTGTATAATGATACGGTTTCCTTTTTTAAATATACGATGCTGTTATAAGTAGATGTTGCCAGACGGACTCACTCATGAAGGGTACCTTACCATTTTCTATAATAATGAATATTCTGCTAAATATTTCAAACGTCTACCTGTTGTCGTTATTAATATCAAGCAGAATAATTATTTAAAAATAAAGTTAACAATAAAAAAAAACTTCCTCACGGGGAATCGAACCCGGGTCTACCTCGTGAGAGTCTGGTATGCTTACTACTCAACCACCAAAGAATATGCAAATCGTTTATCTATAACGTCAGATGTATTACATAATTTTTGCTTAAAAGGAACTAAAGTTCCTACCGTGTGTCCCGCGACACGTTCTACCTTTTTCTAGATTTTTTCTTGAATGTGTCGTAGAAAAAATATACTGTTCGACTCGTGTGGATTGTCCATATCGCACTTGAACGATTGAGCACTCCGCCTATGGCGTCGTGCTCAAACTTCGTCCTCGTGCGATATGGCCATCATATCCACACTAGTTGCACAAACTACTATAACGTTTAATCATATTGTTGATATTGTTAATAATAAAAAGTCCCTTTTCTAATTATTATCACTACTATTATTATCACTATCACTTTAGCTTTTTCATAGTTAAACGTGGCAATATCGAATGTTTTCGACTGCATTCCTTTCACGGCTTCAGATAAACTTGCCAAAGTATAATGCCAGTCCGGTACTGGCTAGTAAAATTGACATCAGTCAAATTCGAACGATTAAGGTATATCAACCTAGCGTGCTATGACATATGTGTCAGTTTTACAATCATTAGCTGTCTGAAGTTATATTAAAAACGATATTTATTAAAAGAAACGTTTACAAACAATATAAAAACTAAGTACAGTTTTTAAAACATGACCGAATATACTAACAGTAGCGTAGAAATGTTTTCAACACCGAAGCTGAGTAATAGTGGAGACGGAGATGGTATCAAAAATGTGACAACTAGGAAAAGAACTCCAATTCCTTCTTCGAGGAAATTCAATGTAAGAGCACGGTGCGATGAAAATGTCAAGTTGAAATTGGAAAAAGCTTTGATGGATTTACAGAAAACGAAAAAACATAATTGTCTAACGAAAGCTCAAAGTATTGCGGAGATTACACCTTCGAAGAACAGGTCTAAGAAAAAGTTAGTTCTGTTTTCAATTTTCATTATTTATTCACAAATTACTCTACTGCCTTTTCAGTCAATTTCCCTTGTTGTATATACAAATTATTTTTCTTTTCAGGCCACACATTAAATTGGATCTCGCCGGCGACGCCGATATTCATGATACGTTCCCTTTGAATATGATTCTGCACGCAACACCGAGACCTTTGGACGGGCCGTCGACGGCGTCGGTACAGGCATCGCGGCGCTGCACCAGAGACTGGGCGGTTTGCACCGTGTACGGGCGGCTACTTTTGTGCGTCTGGCGCCGATATAAGGCGCGTCTACAGACGCTTTCGGAGTCCAGTGGACGCCAACTTAACCAGGTTTGTATACTTCGTGATATAGAATCAGGGAAAATTATAATTTCCACGTAAATGGGGTTAGAAATATGTTGGTTATTAGATATTTTCAAATTTCAAAATCCATATTTTAGGGTTGAATTTGTTGCTCTACTATTAATTATATCAAACAACGTATGCTTCAAAATACACTCTTTATTCTTAACAGCCAAATTATTTATCTGAATCCAAAAGAACAACTATTACTATATCCAAAAATAAACTGTTTAATCCCAGGTCAGGGTGGCAGGTATATGAAGGGTAAACCATTTCAAAAAGACCTAGGTACTCTCTTTAAAATTGGCTTTACTTTTGGCTTTATGATAATAATCTAAAATTAATCCCCTAACAGGTAGTTATACAGGGTGTATAAATGACACTTACAACGTTTGATTGTAGATACCTCTCGTAAAATTGGACAGAATGATGATTGAGGGGTCCAGCCTATCTACTTTTTGAGAAAATTTAAATGTTTTAATTTGATAACTTTAAAATGGTTGAATAAATTGATTTGACATTTGGCAGGTTGTTTTTAAATGTAAAAGGGTGTATTTTGATGGAATATTTTTTTTCAATTCTTGATCGAGTGATGTACATTTGGAAGAAAATGTCACCTTTCCTCTCCCATTTTTCACGCCACTGGCATTTGGAGCAATTTTTTTTATTTAATTTTATATTCCTCAATTCAAGTTTGTACAAGTATTTTCAACAATCTTCTCCGAATGTTTTAGACGCATTGCTGTTTCATAAATTAGCTCCTGTTACATATTCCAACCACAAGTACTTGGTGTAGTTATTGAAAAAAATGCAGGAATCATTATTTGAAGTAATTATTAAAAAGTGATCTTGCAGACTCCATGAAACCATTGAATATCTTGAAAACTACAAATCTTTTTCACGTGAAAACCATTGAGGAATACAAAATTGAATAGAAATTGCTTCAAATATCAGTGGTGTAAAAAATGGGAGGGGAAAGGTGACATATTCTTCCAAATTTACACCACTGGATCAAAAATTGAAAGATATGCTTCCATCAAAATATGCCCTTTTACATTTAAAAACATCCTGCCAAATGTCAAATCAATTTATTCATCCATTTTAAAGTTATCGAATTAAAACATATAATTTTTTAAAACTTTATCACCCTGTATTTCGAAAAGTAAATGTGCTGGACCCCTTAATCCTACATCATTTTGTCCAATTTTACGAGAGGAATCTACATGCAAACGTTGAAAGTGTCATTTGAAAACACCCTGTATAAACGAAAGGGTATAGTTTGTCTCAAAGTATATCGTTTTCGCTTTTGACGGCATCATCATCTAAATACGATCATTTACGACCTTCTTAAAATAATTTTATCTTAAACGAAACCCAACAGCTGTCGAGTCACAAGGCTGGGGTTATAGTTTATATAACTTAACAGTATTTAATACACTTATTTAGGAGGAAAAGAAACAAATGTTTAGAGAAATGATCTTCACATATTAAATAAAAAAACAAAGGATGTATGATAAAAATACAAAAAAATAGATATTTGTGAATATTTTAAAATAATTTCAAATAGTCTTCTACACCAGCTATTGACCCATTAATTTTATGATTGACGGCAAAAGGTAAGACGATATACTTTGAAGCAAACTATACATTAAACATAATTTTCGATATATTACTTGATAACTTTTACAATATTTTCAAATCAATTTTTAATTTTTTGTAATTTTTACAATATTTTCAAATCAATCTTTAATTTTTTGTGACATGTTAACTATACTATAATTACGATCTATTTTTAACTACACATTTCACCCAATGTTTACGTTTTTTTTTAAATATTACGGATCATATAGACACCGAAAAGTCACTGGAAGCATATTAACGACGTCTGGACGCTAAGCGTCGCTATAGAATTTCATCAGGCGTCGTGTATGTGACTCAAATATCTACTGACGAATAGATAGGTGACTGAATTAGCGGAAATAACTTTGGTTGACAAACTAATGCCTATTCATAGGGTCATTATTGAAAAATATCAACTTGTTATGCCTATTTTTACCTGTACCAATCAGTAGCGGCTCGTTATATGAAGGAAATGAAGCAAGGACTTGGGATTTAAATTTGTATAGAGAGTACTCAAAGGATCCATAACTCAAGGTGGTCAATTTAAAGTTTGTTAATAACAACCAAGAGTTCAATAAGAACAATTTTTAAAATTGGATATGGACTATTTGTAGTGCGTACGATAATATTTTTATAAGGGGTCAATTTATTTGTAAAATTATCAATATCATGTGCGTACAATGAAATTTTATTTAGGTAGGTATCAGTTTGTTAGGAAAAATTTTCATCTAGCATGGGAGTACGATAAAAATTTTATATGGGAACAATTTTTTTTGTAAAAATAGCAGTATCATATTCGTACCATGAAATTTTATAGTTTATTAGCCAAAAATTTTCATCTAGCATAGGAGTACGATAATATTTTTATAAGGG
>CAJUYI010001665.1:12300-24406 GCA_910591695.1 Galerucella pusilla
TTTTTTTGAGGTTTATCAGTTTATTAGCAAAAATTTTCATCTAGCATAGGAGTGCGATAACATTTTTATAAGGGATCGATTTATTTGTAAAAATATTAATATCATGTGCGTACAATGAAATTTTATTGAGGTATCAGTTTATTAGCAAAAATTTTCATCTCGCATAGGAGTACGATAATATTTTTATAAGGGATCGATTTATTTGTAAAAATATCAATATCATGTGCGTACGATAAAATTTTTTTGAGGTATCAGTTTATTAGCGAAAATTTTCATCTAGCATAGGAGTACGATAACATTTTTATAGGGGATCAATTTATTTGTCAAAATATCAATATCATGTGCGTACGATAAAATTTTTTTGAGGTATCAGTTTATTATCAAAAATTTTCATCTAGCATGGGCGTACGATGAAATTTTATATGAGGGATCAATTTACTAGCAAAAATTTCCGCCAAAATCAGGATTTTTTTTTTCAGATTAACCAGCTAGAATTACAGGTTGACTTTTTGAAAAGTATGAGACAATCCGAATGCGACAAACGAAACGAGGCGCTTCACGAATACCAACTGATGAAGAAAAAAGTGGAAGTGATGGAATTGGCTAATAACACTTTGGTACAGGATTTAAAAACGATCCAAGAGGAATTAGTGAATACGAAGAAAAATTTGAAACTAACGAAATACGATATGAAAAAATGCTGCGAACAATTGACCAAAAATCAGGAGTTGCTGATGAAACGGAAGGAAGAAAAAATGGATTTGGTAGCACAGGTGAGTACAGCGAAAAAATTTCGTGTTCGGAATATTTGCAAATAATTTTTCCACGTGGTAAATACTAGAAGCGATACACACTCGACAAATCGGAAACTGAACGAAATTTAAAAGGAAATTGGATTTTCCAATAATTTGTGGTTTTAATTTACACGGTATTATTGTTTATGTAGATTTTTAGAATCGCTGGTTTATGGTTATTAACGAAATTATTGTTCAAAAGCATCACATATTAATTGGTTTAATTCCGAAATCTTGTGGGTTTTTAATACATTATAAAGACTCGGTTTTGGAAATACCTTTACGACAATTAAATTTATTGTATCATCAATTAATTGAATACGGTTATAAATTATTTATAATTATTTTTATATATTCTATTTTTTTTTTCTAAACACTGTGTCACGTGGAAAACGGTTTTTATAATGGTAATTCTTGTCTCAAATTAAAATTTTTGAAAGCTCCTCGTATATTACGTGTGTTTTACTATACAGAGCGTTTTAATAAAAATGTTAAGTTTTAGAGGATTCATAAACTTTAACCAATGATAATTTTGTATACCTATACAGGGTGTTTCTAAATTCGTGCGACAAAATTTAGGAGGTTATTGAAATAATGAATACACCCCGAAGCGTATATATTTTGAAATTTAAAATGACTTTTTAGCTGAATACTCAATATATCGGAGGCCAATAATTCTAGGAACTCTTGGCAAGTAAATATTTCATTTCTCTTATCTGTCACTAGGTATGTCAAATGTCAGTGGAAAAAGTAATTAGAAGAATAGAGATACAACTAAGTAGAAATGCTACAAAATCTAATCGAAAATGGACATACACAAACGAATATCAACAAAAATAAATACAACTGATTATTTATAATTATTTAATTTAATTATAATTTTGAGGTTAAGTGTAAAATAACATTCAACTAACATAAGCAATAAGTGAAAACTAACATTATGACGTCACACGCGCTCGGGTTTGTTCGGGAGTTGTCGGCGTGTCTTCGGTACTGAATTCAGAAATTAATAATTTATTTTGATATATCTTTTGAATTATAGCGAAAAAAAGTTTTGTTATATAACTTATATATATGATCTTTCCATTTATCACAAAATAATTTCAAAAACCCAATTTTTATTTTTATTTCTAAAATTTCAGTAAAGCTATAAACTTGAAGTTCTGTAATTTTCGTGCATTTCTAACATTTATTATGAATCATTTTACATCTTTAATATCTTCTGTATGTTCCTTGTGGTATATTATTCATTCTTTTTTTAATTTCTTGGGAAATTAAACCAGTTAGGGATAAAAAATTAATTTCTACTCATTTTTTCTTGACAACGGTAGCTGGAACGCTACCGAAACGTTGAAATAAAGAATTCAAAAATATTGTGGTTTAATTTCCCAAGATACATCTTTAATGTTTTCCACTCAATTAACTTATTGAAAAAATTAAAAATTATGGTGTTTATTTTTTTCTCTGCAGCTATTGGTTTTGGGAAAAAAATTTAACAATAAAATTTTTTTAAAATTATTTTAAGTTAAATTTTATTTCATAAAACTTCACTTGGAAAAAATTTTTGATATGAAATAAAGTAAGGGTTGCTAATTTCACCCCCGTATAGTGGAAAAATAACAATGGTTAGTTCATTGCGAGTGCACGAAAATTACAGAATTTCAAGTTTCTATTATAGCTTTACTGAAATTTTAGAAAAAATAAATAAAAACTCAATTTTAGTCACCACCTTTTAAGGGTTATATCTAGGAAAGAGGAGGGCTGAGGAAATTTTGTTATAGGAAGGACCCATCATCTCCTGAATTTTGTCTCATGAATTTAGAAACACCCTGCATACGGTTTAAACTTTGGTTTGTATGTTGTTTTCCTCAAAGGTGTGGACATTATACAGGCCTAAAAATATTACAATCTGACGCAACTACCTTCATTAAAATATTGATGATAAAAAAGATACAGGGTGGCAAAGTTGAAATGTCAAAAATTTTTTTCCTCAGTAAATTGAAAGGTTTTTGACATACAAAAGTGAAAATTTAAAGATAGGGGATTTAGGGCCTGAGAAATCATAATGTTATCCATTTCGATCCATATCTTTCTGGACCATTACTTACGGACCACCCTGTATATCTATTTCCATCGAGTTTAAATTGACGACTCACGATGGTAATTAAAAAAATGATATTTTCCTTCATAACAACATGAAGTGATAATTAAAAGTTATATCCGACAACAACAAAAAATAAAACGTTAATGTGATATTGTAAATACAAGACGATGTGTCACATTTCGTCGATTAAAAATCCATTTCTATAATACAATGTCGAGTTTGAGTATTACCAGGGCCCCCGCTACCATATGTGCAAAGTGTGCAATGCACACGGGCGCCATCCTTTAGGGGCGCCAAAACCCAGGGTCCAAAAAAAAATTGCAAAAAAATTTAATAAAAGTTGAGAAATTAAATAGGATTAGGTATAAATATACACGAAATTTTATTAGTATGTCATCCAGTTATTGCCGATTCCTATGTTGCGAGAACATGTCAGGCGGTAGTTTCTTGATTTTTCCTGTTCAGACATGAATAACGCCTGGAGCGCTATAAAAGCGATGCATCGCCAGAGGCGTTTTTAAATCGGTCAGTTCACTGGACCGTGCAACAAGTGAATAAAAACAAGTAATCCTATTAATTTTTACATATAAAGTTATTTTTATTTTGTCAAGTGTTGTGTTGTATAATATTTTGTTTACTACTTTTTTTTTCTAAAAAATTAAGTGCTGAATACCTGCTGACTGCAATTTCAACGGTTTGATTTTTTATAAAATGGTAAGTGTTCCCTACTTCATACTATCAACATTAAAAAATATTGCCTACATAGTTAACTTTTTAAGAATATTTCCTACCCTACCCACATGGTGCTTGTTATTGTGCTTACTTTAGAAGTTAATGCCTAATTCCCATGAGTACTAATTATTTATATGTTTTTTCAGGATAAAAGAAAGAGACCTTCAGGTGCGAAGTTTCGCGAGCATTACCTGATGATACTGACCCCTTAAGTATTTTACAATATATATTTGAAAACAATTTAATCTCCACCCTTCCAAACGTAAGCATTTCACTAAGAATTCTTTTAACATTGCCTGTATCTGTAGCTTATGGCGAGCGATCTTTTTCAAAGTTAAAAATCATTAAAAATTATTTAAGATGGACAATGCTTCAAGAAAGATTGTCTGGGCTAGCAATATTAGCAATTGAACAAGAAATTTTTGATGGTATAAATTTTAGCGATGTAATTAATGAATTTGCAACAGCAAAATCTTGGAAAATATCGCTACTACAATAGCTATTCTTTATTTTTCTATTGTACCTAGACCTAGCTATCATTTTTGATTTTATAACGAAGTTACCTAGGTATTTGTTATTAGAAATATCTGCATATTTTTTCAAATATCTAAGTATAAGTAGAAACTAGTACTTATATATATGTAGACATTAGGCAATATTTCTGTTATTTGTTCCTAAAAAAATGTGATTTTTAGTTTTGGGTTATTTTGTAGTATTTATAAACAACGTGTCAGCGTGTCTGTACCCCATTAGTTAAGTAAATGTTTTAAAATTGGTGTGAACAAGAATTTATTTTGATTTTATTCTGTTTGTTTCATTTTGATATTTTAGTCTACAAATAAATATGACTTCTAAAGTTCAGTTTTTTTGCTTTATTTCAAGCACCTACCTACCTACCTTCAAAAAAATAAATAAAAAAACATGATCCAAAATGCCTTAAGGGGCGCCAAAATCCTTTTTTG
Organism: Galerucella pusilla; assembly: GCA_910591695.1. Taxonomy (NCBI): domain Eukaryota; kingdom Metazoa; phylum Arthropoda; class Insecta; order Coleoptera; family Chrysomelidae; genus Galerucella; species Galerucella pusilla. The sequence goes on from CAJUYI010001665.1 coordinate 16,893, forward strand.
CACACAGGCGCCAGTAGCCCTTGCGGGGGCCCTGAGTATTACTCATCCTTGTCGAAGCGAAAGGATGAAAATTACGGAAAACAACAACTTGTTCGACGGTCACATTGACGTAATAGAACGCGTCGACGGGAAATTGGAGTAAAAACTACTCGAAAAGAGAACAAAAAGATGAGTAGGGTGATATTGGAGAAGTGAGTCATAGGTCAAAGATCAATGTCGGGTAAATTTGTTATGAAAGTGGTCGAAACGAGGGTGGTTGTGTTTGTTGTCGATCGTGAGAGGTTTGCCGTTTTTTTTAAATATCGATTGACAGTAACAGGTGTCTAATTTTAAGGTTATGATATGAGGAAATAGAATGATTTTTATTTAAAACTTTGCGCACCTATACGAGGGTTGTTGGCTTGAAATAGTATATCGTGCAGCAAGAAGGAAAAGAACTTTCCCCACATGTTGCACAGTATAGTTTTTCTACAACTTCACAAATTTAAAGAATACAAGTAAAGTAACTTGATATTTATTTTTATGGTTAGTGAAACAAAAATAACACTAAAGTATCCTATCTCTCAAATATTGAATGTTATTCAAAATTATAGTAGATGGTGAAATTTGTACTATTTCGTTTGGCCAAACTCGGAACGTCATTTCTTTTCATTAAATTCTCTGGTATTTTAAACTACCTTTTCCAATTAAAAAAAAGGTAAAACGTGTCGCGGGACTCACGGTAGGAACTTTAGTTCCTTTTAAGCAAATATTATGTAATACATCTAACATTATAGATAAAGAATTTGCATATTCCTCGGTGGTCGAGTAATAAGCAAATCAGACTCCCACGCGGTGGACCCGGGTTCGATTCCCCGTGAAAAAGTTCTTTTTTACTGTTAGACGTTTGAAATATTTAGCAGAATATTCATTATTATAGATGGTACGGTGCCCTTTATGAGGGAGTCCCACTGGCAACATCTACTTATAACAGCATCGTATATTTAAAAAGGGAAACCGTAGCATTATACAAATTGGACATTCAAGAATTGTACGTTTACCACAAAAAAATTAGTGGAAACATAAAATTGAATTGTTAAATTTTCAATTTGAAGTTATATTACAGTTTATAGAAATTTTTATTTTCTAGATTTTTTCTTGAGTGGGTCGTAGAAAAAATATGCTGTTCGAATACCAGCTTTGCATAAAATTTTAATATAGCATCGGTGGTTCAGTGGTAGAATGCTCTCCTTCCTCGCGGGCCGCCCGGGTTCGATTCCCGGCCGAAGCATATGAATCGCTGCTTCGTAAACGAAAGAGAGACTCAGGAGTGAGCACACGCACGCAAGCAAGGCACATAACGAGGCAACGTAACATAACGTAACGTAACGGTCAGATCTTTTGCGTCGAGACCCCCGGTCGTTCAAACATAACCTGACGTAAAGAACTAAAGTTCCAAAATTTTAAATTTGTACTTCAATCCCACGAGAAGATATTAAATAAAATGTGTATTTCTTCTGCAGCTTTAACAGCCGTATCTCACAAACTACGGAGGTTAGAGAAAAGTTGCATTTGGGTATTTTGAATATTTCTTAACGATCTATCATGCCTCTAATTTACGGGACACCCTGTACGCACACCTGCTTTCTACAATCAAAATAATATTTCACTATTGTTGAAATACACCTTGTAATGTTATGCATCGAATGTCTGCCGCTTTATCTCCCGAATTTCTCGGAATAGAAAGTTTCTTGGAAGATGATTCCAGAATTTCCAGGAACAAGGATTACTGTATTATGGAAGGCTGAACGGAGTGGGTCGTAAGGGCGGTATGACTCATTCGATTCCAGGGGGAATGGGCGCCGCACGATAAAAGAGTCAGCGCCTCGACGTCTACATGCATGTACAAAGAGGAAGTCAACTACACCTTTTCAATAATTCATTACATCAAATTATAAAGCGGAGTTGTGTGAAAATTTTTAAATTAAAATTAGAAAGAATAATAATTATAAAAAGTTTATTTATTGAATAGTTGGTGTTGACCAATTAGCCATATCATTTATTTATTAAATGTATGTTCTAATACTTAATTACTTAGTACAGAGTGGCTACTTAATGACAATTTTCTCAGAAAGGGTCGTCTACTTTTCACAAACAATAAGAACATTATGGGCACATGTGGTTTCTCTATAGCTCTGTGGCTAATGTAGATTTTGTGGTTTCTGTAGAGTTCTATGGTTTTTGTATACTCTGATTTTCAATAGTTCTGTGTTTTTGTAGAGTTCTATGGTTTTGTATACTTTTGTGTTTTTTAACAGTTCTGTGGTTTTTGTATAGCTCTGTGGCTAGTATGTCGAACTGTCAGTTTTTAATTATTTATCAATTTCGTTTTGAAATGGGATTCTTTAACGGTTTTTTAGTATTTTCTTCACTGTATGTGTCCCAGCAATAATATTTACAATTAATATTAATACGGTATGTAAAATTAATATAATCTTCATTAGTCTAGATTAATTTTTTTCTAAATTCAAGTAGAGATAAGACAGTTTTAAAAAAGGTTACGATACTATTTCAAAATGTAATATTATTTAGGATAATCCTGTTGAATTTGTAAAACCACCATGGAAATGTTACTAAATTGAACAACAATGATGATGCGAAATTATTCATGAATGAATTCGAGTTAAATTTAGAACATATTACTTATACACACCTACACTAAATGCAATTATTTATAATAAATCCAAATGGGAAATTCCAATTTTTATTTGGTAACATTACGTGATTTACATTATAATATATCAATGCAAAGTTTATTGATTCTGGTCTTTCCTAACGCGGGATTCCCGCGGTACTGCTAACTCATTTTACATCTATTTAATTTGAATTAATGAATATGGTACCTATATACCGTTGATGCGGATTTTACGAGCATTTACTTTACATTTACTTACTAGAAACATTTTAAAAATTTTTAAAAAAATTACAAGTACTTTTGTGTAATACAGAATGTCCCATTTAATATACCCCAAAAATTCCATTTTACTGCCATTCAGGAAAATTTTTAGAATAGGTGAAAATCTAGCATGATAAGTTCAGAAGAATTTGATGACCATGAGGTTATGTTACCTCTCACAATCTATCTATCCAAAAATAGGTATCATCTGATTCATCAAGTGAAACAATAACAAAAAATGGAATAATCTGAAAAGTACAGTACAGTGTCATAAATAACCTATCCTTTTAAGCCTCAATGATCACTTTCAGTTTCAAAGCAGAAAAACATATTGGTTAATAAGATTATTCAGATAAATTTTACAAGTGTTTGGTAAATATTGTTCAATAAAGATTATTTAGATAAGTGTACATGATGCTATAATAAAAACTATGTACACTCATGTAAATACTTGTCTAGCAGAATATGAACCAGTGGTCCTAAAATTCCTGTAAATTGCTGAAAACTTTTTTCAATTAATTTTGTATATCTACAAAGATAGTTTTTAGCTTTATTTATAGTCTTAATTAATTATAAAAATGCTTTACTATTTTTAGATAGCAAGTCAAGAACAAGAAATTCTCGCCCAAAACGCCACTATTTTGAACTTACAAGAAAAGCAGAGTATCACAGAAATGAATCTGCAAAACGTCGAATCAAGTTATAAAATGAAACAAAAGGAGCTGAAGGAAGTTAAAGAGTAAGTTTTTAGGCCATCACTAGAGGACGCTTAATAAAACGGCATGGGACTTATTTATTTCGAGTTTTAATTTGGGTCAATGCTTACCAAGAGCACGGAATACTATAACAATCGGAAGGGTCTCTCTCCGTCGGCTCTTTTGATCTATGTCAGACATAAATTTAAATGACATTTCAAATTCTTCAAATTCGTGGTCCTTAAATTAGAGCTGGCAACAGCTTCCATAGACATGAACACAAACAACAATCTAGGCGTGATCTAGGCAACGTCGAAATGACTGTCATTGCGCACAAAAGCTGCGCGTACTTATTGTTCTATGGCAAGAGACCCTTCCGATTGTTATAAGTATTCCGTGCCAAGAGTCTGGTCAATTTTGTCACCAGTGTAATGACAGTTTGAATTTCAATAATTTGGTCCTTGGTGCACGTGTTTTGTAGTTTGTGGGTTTTTCGCTTTTGCTTTAAAATATTGATAATTTTTGTATCATTTTCAACCATTGCAAGACATTATCATTGCCCTCGTAGCGACGAAAAATCCAAGACTTACTTCAAATTCTCGGGGTCGTGACGGTCCGGTTGCTTTCCATGCATTTTCTTCCAGCTTTCGATACACTTTTCTTTCAGCTTTCGATACACTTTTCTTTCAGCTTTCGATACACTTTTCTTCCTGTTTTCGATACACTTTTCTTTCAAAGTTGAAAACAAAAGAATTGATCGTGTGAGTCTCATCTTTGAGGCTACGTCAAACTGTCGTAATTCTACTTATCAGTTCAGTTTGATCAGTCATGTCAATTTGATCGTGGCATGCCTGCTACTACGATGACTCCGATCTTTGCTTATTAGGTTATTTCTTTTTTTTAGACAGGTGGAAATTGAAGTTAAGCAAAACATTTTGCTGAAAGATACAATTAGTTCCTTACAGAAGACAAAGTTGGAGCTTCAAGAACGCGCCGAACATTTAGAAGACGAACTGGAGATGTATATTTCGAACATCGAAGAAATGAAAGAAGAAAATGTTAGCATAAGAGAAGATCTCAAAGAGGTATTGTATACTTTCTTGATATATTGGGGGCATCAATAAACAGGAGTACGCCAACGGGTGGTTGTAGAAAAATTATCCACTCTAGGCCAAAAATGTCCGTAAAAAGATCAAAGGAATCTAAGAGGGTTGTTTATTATTGGAAGAAACGCAAAGAGAGGATACCAAATTCATTTTTTGGCATTCTTTTTTTTTTCTTCTAATTCTTCAATCACAGATTCTTTCTTTGGACTTTTTTTAATCGTCTCCAATGATCAACAAGACAGTTTGGTGTATAGTTTGGCAAGTTTATCTGAAGCTACGGGGAATCGGTAAGAGGCGAGGCATATATGTCATAAACGTACAAATGGCGTACGGTACCTATTTTACCAAGTAAAACTGAAAATGCAAAGGTCACTGACAATACCAACGCCACTGGATAAATCAATATCAGTCAATTGAGGAAGTGAGAGGGAAGAACACACGCACGCGCTTGCCAATAAGAAGTCAGCTCTCGATAAAAATCACCAATTATGTAATTCGGAGGGTGTGGTCATTACGGTCTTCGTACAACGCTGCCAGAGCTTGAATAAGACCGTAACAAATTTGGAAAAGTGCTCATCTTTTATTAATATTCATAAATTGAAAAAATAATGTTGATAGAAAAAATCCAAGGTAAAAGCACATTGAAGAATTAACGTTTTATCATATTATTGATATTGTTGATAATAAAAAGTCACCTTTCTAATTATTATCACTACATACTTAGCACTTTGACTTTTACATAGTTGAACGTGGCAATATCGAATGTTTTCGACTGCATTCCTTTAACGGCTTCAGATAAACTTGCCAAAGTATAGTCGAATTTAATTCTGCAACAAGCCGACCTTGCCCAGTTTGGTGAAGCACCATGTTATCGATAATGAATACTGTCTTTAGGTTTTCACTCGCTTCTGAAGTTTGTGAAGCAGCATCAGTAATGATGTCACCTGAAACAATCTGGTCAACGCCAATTCTTGTTTTCTGTGGCCTCTGTGGTCTCATATCTACTAGTTAGAAATGTAATTTTGAATGTTTTTAGGCAACTCAGAAGTTGTCGACGGAAAGGAATAAAAGATGGATTAAAATCACTAAAGAACTATCTTTATTGTCTTTATCTGCACTACAAAAAATCGCCGAAGTTGTGTTACATGTTTATCACAAGTATTGAGATATACAAGCATTTAAAAAAAAATGTTTCTTGTAAGTTAACACACCTATATTTACTATTTTTATTGTGTATTTTAATAAATAAAGATATATTTATTTATTACTCTCTCGTTGATCGGTTATTGGCGTACGAGAAGGAGGAAAATGTATCGAAGAAGGAAGAAATCGAAGGATAATAGGGGAGATAGTTACAAGCAATTGAACAAAGAAAATAGAGTGAGATCCCGGAGCGATAAGACAAAACTTATTTTCAAATAGATGAAATGTTAGGTTCTCAGTAGCATCTCGTGTGCTTTGAATACCTTTGTGTTTGTGGAGCTAGCCTTGGGGCACCTTGGCAGGTATCAGGTGAGAAAGGTAACTAAAAATAAGAGTTACTTTACTTAAATTCCTTTGTCTGATTTTTATATATGTTTTATAGAATAATATTCTAGAGTAGTATAATAAGTGTCAGACACTTTCCATGGACCAAAACTTTTGTCAGACGCTTTAAAGCTCCACAAAAAATGAACTTCTTTATTTTTACATGACTGACTTTCAAATATGTTATCAAGGCAACTATTACTAAGTTACATGTGCTCCAACAGATCCGACACTTATGATACTACTTTAGAATATTATTCTACAAAACATATATAAAAATCAGACATACAAATTAAGGTGAAGTAACTCTTATTTTTAATTACTTTTCTCACCTGATACCTGTCCAAGTGCCCTTATAGGCACTCAACAAACACACAGGTAATCAAAGCACACGAGATGCTACTGAGAACCTAACATTTTATCTATTTGAAAATGTCTTATTGCTCTAGAACCTTGGACTAAAAGTTTATTAATCACCATTTTGCGCTTTCCCATACTTATCAACAATTCCTTTAGTTCTTCTACTTCAGTTTTCCTCTACTCTTTCGCGGTCATAGATTCATTTCATTCCCGTATTTATATAAGACTTAATACTGAGCACGTTATTGGGCATCACTTTTTACACATTTCACATGGAAGTAGTATTTATAAGGGAATGCTCAATGCCGTGTTCAGCTTTTGTTTTCAAACACTTCTCTCGGCTATTCTAATTTTTTTCAGAAGCATTGGTAGGAATTTTGATATCGGATCCAGGAGGTAGATGTACGTGGAGTAACGAAGCTGGATATCAGGAGAAACGCACGATCTAGACATTAGCCTCCTTGTTCTTCAAAACTGATTGTCCCTTTTTAGTAGACAGGGAAAATGAATCTACATACATTGTGATCACAGTTACAAATTACAAATTATGATTAAATTTATCTTTATTACTGCTATTTTTCTTTTATTTCCTACTTCCTTTCTACTACAACAAACATCCATAAAATTGGTATAGATGGAGTAGACAAATAACTGTATGGCAATAGCGTATAGACCGCCATCTATCAATGGGTAGCCCAACTACACTTTTCAAACTCAACAAAACTATCGTTTTGTCTTAACATTCTCAACAAAACTATCTTTTTACACCAAAGGACTTTGGTTTTCCTCAATAAATACTTCACATTATTAAAGATTCATGGGGTATTGGAGATGCGTTGTTTAGAGTCGTGTGGCCCACCGCCCTTTGTTTTCCCGCAGTTTTGATGACTT
>CAJUYI010001665.1:25958-44717 GCA_910591695.1 Galerucella pusilla
GCTAACCTAAATTGTGCTAGAGCGTCTAAATAATGTTGCTTTGTACTATTGAGGACCCTAATTTTGGAACCGTTCGGGACTAATTCGACGATTTTGACTAGTTGTCCGTTGGAATCGTATTGTTCTTCGACGAAATATAATTCCGTTTCAATTTCGTCGATGTTATGCTCAAGAAGGTACTTTATTTTCGACAGATACAGATCCGGATCGTCTTGTTCGAAATACTAAAAAACATTCCCAATTAAAAATGAAATAATTAGATATCTATTTATCTATTTATTACTTTATAATGTACTCGAAGTCCTATCACTTGCGCTAAAAAAGATCTGGTAAATCTAGCTCGAACTAGTTGTCTATAGGATCCTCCCAAAGCGCTTTCGTATAAACATTTCCCGACTACTTTTCCAGCGAACTCGTAATGTTTCAATTTAATATGAGTACCTCTCGATGGGTTCGGATGTACTAAAGATTGTTGGCCTTCGTGAAAGCTAGCAAATAAATTATATTTGGCATCGAACAGTTGCTCGCATATCAATTCGAACCATTCTCTTCTCAATCCGCCCCAGTCAATACCTAAAACGGAATAATAATTTTGTTCGATAATGATTTTAATAGAAATTTAAATTATCTTTCATCGGATAAGGAAAAAATAAACCTTTTGATTCTACCCCGTTATAGGAGAGTTCAGGGCTTTGGTCACGGTAGGGACAGCTGTGGCTGTGTACCCAGAGGATGGCCAAAGCATAGAAATCCCGCTTCCCCATCCCGAATAAGGAAGGGAGGGTGTTTGTTTATTTAATTTGCACGCACTGAATAGTGCGGTTGTGTTTGTGTAGTTTCGTCTGGCAGACGGCTGCTCCTCTCGGTGTCGTGATCGATTTGCTTTCGATACACTTTTCTTCCGGCTTTCTGTACTTACACTTTTTTTGGGAGCTTCCGCTGTTTCGGCGCGTGTTAGTGTGTTTTGTGATTATGGACTGCAACTCCTCGCGATTTCGTTGCTTTGAAATATTGATAATTTTTGTAGCATTTTGAACCATTGCAAGACATTATTATTGCTCTCGTAAAAATCTAAGATTTATTTCAAATTTTCGGTGTCGTGATCGTCCGGTTGCTTTCCATGCACCTTTCTTCCGGCTTTCGATACACTTTTCTTCCTGTTTTCGATACACTTTTCTTCAGGCTTTCGATACACTTTTTTTTCGGCGCGCGTTAGTGTGTTTTGTGATTACGCTTCACGGACTGGAACTCCTCGCCTTGCTTTCTAGAGAGTTCGGTAAAAGTCCGGGACCGGACAAATATCGAAGAAAATATAAATTTTGTGAAGAGTCTTTTCATACCACAAATTTTACTCCAACTTAAACTATAATTTACAAAGAGTTCAGAGTTATTCTGACTTTCTTAAAAATGTGAACATTTCGAAAAAAATTAACTCATTGATATAACAAATTCTAGCAAATTTTCTCTTACATCTAAATAGTTGGACATTCGTTGAATGTATTCCACGATTGAGTACTAAATATCTCTTTACAGGGTGTTCAGAATTTTCAGTTTCATTATTAGATCATCCAATGTGCAGTATCAGGCTTATTTTAACCTTCCACCGGTGGCGCCAAGTCTGACAGACCCGACGCTACTGTATTCGTTCGCAACTCTTCGCGTTACCGCGATATATTGCTGTACGTCTGGGTACCTTCCTAATTTGATGTATATTAGTCACGTTGCAGAAAGTGTGAGGATAGTTTGTATAGTTTGCGAAATATTGTGTGAAAAGTCTGACAGACCCATCGCCACCGTTTGTGTTATAAGTTTCTGTATAGCGTTCAATTATTTACTTCGGTGCTTGTGTACTAAATAATTTCATTAGGTTAGTTTTTGCTGTTGTAATAACACAACTTAAATGTGATACTTGAATGTGGTACAACCGGAAGAAATTCCTCAGGGAATAAGATTGTTGTCTAAAAGATTCCAAGACTAAATATCATTGTTTCAAATGTAAAAAGTTTATCTGCCTCTCACACTCTCAATTTCTTTGTTTACCATGTAGACAAACGTTTGAAAGTATAAACGTGTTAAGAACTCACATTGTAGTTATGATCACTGAAGGGATTTTTATTTTGTTTTGTTTATAATACCTTTTTATTAGAATAACTGTTATTTTGTTACCTTTCTGTTATGTTTTAAGAAACAAGCAATAACATTATTTTGTTTAGTAATTGTTGGGTATTTGTTTGGTACGTCTAATGCAGTATATTATTGATCATAAATTACTTTAACTTGTATACACAAATGACCCGTAAATACACTAAGGTATACAAAAAAAAAATTGGGTCTGGTAGACCCGGCGCCACCAGTCATGTTAAGAAAGGGGGCGCCACCGGTGGAAGGTTAAATGGAACACCCTGTATTTTAATGATTCATCATATTCAAAAAATGTTCTCTTTCGAATGGTGAGAGGATGTCCTATACCTAGGTATTATACTTTTCGTGCAATTTAGAATTTTCTTAAATTTTATGCTAAATCGATTTTAAAACATCTGCAATTCTCTCTAAATTTCAAACTAATGATCTTGGCATGGTTGTTGTAAGAAACTAAATAGACAACGTTTTAAGCCTCCAGAAAACATAGGGTTCTGCTATCCTATACCGAGTGGTTAAAAAGATATAGCCACACTCACAAAAAAATCACTATCCACTTAGACATTTTATGAAATAACAAAAAGTTTATTACTTTTAGTTCCGCTTTTGTTGTATTTTAATGGTCTAAATAATAATAATTAGGCCAAACTTTTTCTGTGAGGGTGGCTCAATCTTTTTGACCACTCGGTATAGGATAGCAAAACCCTATATTTTATGGAGGCTTAAAACGTGATCTATTTACTTTCTTACAACCACTACGCCAAGATCATTAATTTGAAATTTAGGGAGAATTGCAGATGTTTTGAAATCGATTTTGCATTCAATTTAAGAAAATTGTAAATTGCACGAAAAATATCATACCTAAGGACACCCTTCGAAAGACGACATTTTTTGAATATGACGAATCATTAAAATACAGGGTGTTCCATTTAAAACAAACCTGAATATAACTTTGATACGCCACACTTTATTAGCACACTGTAAATTTCAAAATATTTTCAAATTATAGTTTAAGTTGGAGTAAAATTTGTGGTATGAAAAGATTTTTCACAAAATTTATATTTTCTTCGATATTTTTCTGGTCCCAGACTTTTGCCGACCTCTGTATGAACTTTTTGTCCGGGCTTTCTGTACACTTTTTTACGAAAAATTCCACTGGTTCGGCGCTTGTTAGGTGTGGGAGAGGGTGATTGTCATGTCCAAGTGTTAAGGAAACTTAAGTTTAAAATTTTTGCCGCGTAACACACATCATTGGCGCATGTTTGAGGAAAACGTCGACATGCCCAATGGCCAGTATATCAAGAAGCTACAGACACGGTAAACGAACGTTTTTGGTGAAATATCACAAAAAGAATCGAGTGATTAAAAGTGTGCCAGAATATATCCTCAACCATCCCAGGCGCCTGGATACGGACAGTATCACCAGGTAGGAGCCTTCTAGTTTTTTCCTTTTTCTCTTTTTGCGTTGATGATGTGTTACATTTTATTAAATTTATGAAACCAATATTATAGATACAGTCCACCAACATTTTTTCCATATTTCCTGCTTTAACACCAAGCTAGGAGAAAAAACACAAAAATTCGAAAATATCGGCACTTACCTTGTTCACCTTGAAAATTAACTTCGAAATTCTTACACCAATCGGAAACGGAGAAATTTTTTGTGGCCTTCATACTAGATTCCAGTAATTTGTCTCTGGTTACTTTCATCGAAATTTTCTCGTGGTAATGTTTTTGATGGAATTTTCTTACTTCGTGATAAAAGAAATCTTGTTTGTCTTTGAACGTTTCCGATCCACCCATATTCTTTAAAAGAAATTGCGCGAAAGTAGCAGCTATGACATTTCTATCTTTCGACACCAATTCGATTTTCGGCTGACAACCGTCATCGACGGTAAACGAAGTAGAATAAAATTCGCTGAATTTTAACGTGTCTGCGTGGAAATTAAACTGCAAAAGATTAACAAATATTTATTATGAAACCCCCATAGAATCAATCAGAACGTCAAACATCGCGTACTAGTTTAAATTTCTATTCCTGCTTACCTTTGTCGATGGACATAACCTGAAAGTGAACAGCCTTTTTGGTATAAACTTCAATATAAGTTCTTTAATAATAAGTTGTTTTGGTGAAACGTAACATAGAACTTTTTTAGGTTTCGGTATTCTCTCTCCGTGAATCCCAACTAGTTTTGCATCGTAACAAATGTTATGGTTTTTAGAAGCTACGTTTTTATGTACTAGAGTTGAATCTACACCTAAAATGGAAAATAAGAAAAGAAAATATTTATTTTTTGATTTGCTGCATTTGTTTTTGAAATTCCTCAATAACTATAGTGTATTTTTATCATATTGATAGCTGGAGAGCTCATTATAAGGGTGAAATTTATAGTCGACACTTGAGGGTCACTCATACTTCAATCATCCTTATTGTATGCAGAGACACTTAACAGGCGAAAAGTGAGGTTGAGTTTGAGTGTAACTTGAGTGAAATAGTACAGATTCCCTTGAGTGAAGATTTCTAGCCTATAAACCACTTTTGTACCTTACACTGTCATTTTACGATATTTGTCTGTTAAAGTTTCAAATTTTTCAAGGAAATTAGTATGATGGATGATTTTATCGATTTTGTAAACTATATAGATGATGATATTGCTTACGATTATCGTTCACCTAGGTTAGTAATCACATTGGTGTAGTAAAAAGCAAAATTATTAAATTAATTCATTTTTTAGACGAAACAATGCTCTCCGCTTGAATTAAACACGTGTGCCAGTGACACCCATGCCTTTTTTCTTTCCAGCTACGCTAACACGATGACACAAATGATTTAAAAATTTTAGTAAACGAGCCCATGAATAACTTGAATAGCTTGAAAAATAAACTTACGCAGCAGATAAGAAAGATATATGAACAGTAAAGAACTAAACTGAGAATAAAATACTTGCAGAGGGCTAATACACGAACTGAATATACAAATTCGAATATGAATGCAATGCAAAAGATGTCAGATGAACGTTAAAGGACGTTCATAAATCACAAATTGTTAACCAAACGCAACCAAAAGTTCCTAATAATAACATTGATGCCAAATTTTCTTCACTCAAATTGAAGTATTACTTGAGTAATGACTGTGGATATGAAAAGTCGCCTCGAGCTAAACTCAAACTAAGTTGAGTTTGAGTATGAGTGACCCTCAAGTGTCGACTATGAATATCACCCTTAATTCCAAAACGTGTCTGAGACACTTCAGGGTGATTCAAAGAATTACTTATACACTATACTTCCTGTATAGTGAACCGCAAGTAGCGAGGACAATAGAACACTAATACTATTACTATTTAAATATAATTAGAAGTGATAAATTTGCCGTGACAGTGCAATGTAGTTGGGTAAGAATAAGATCCTAGATTATTCAATTTCATTAATTAATTAGCAAGTTCTACATATAAGAATGATTTGTAGACCTAAAAAGGTTGTAAAAAGATACAAATATATCCCAAGGTTGGCAATACTTGTCGAATTAAGACATTAACGAGTCGCAGTTGTGTTAGTTAATATAAAAATGCCAGAATGTACTTACTATTTAAAACTATAATATCAAAGTCTCCATTATGTAATTCGGAACCGTGATAATATATTGTGGAATGGTAACAACCTTCTCTAACAAATTTCAATTGGACGCTGACTCGTTGACTCTCCCAATCGTAATCTAAGCTAGTGGTAAAGTTTTCTTTGTCTATTTCTAATTCAGATTCGTATGATGATTGGCTTCCTAATTGCACTATATCGACAGTGTAACCCTAAAATAAACAAAATGTAATTAACTAATAATTTTTAGCACCAACAAATCAACTTGAATATAGGATTTTGCGTTTCAGAATAAATATTAATTTACCAACCGAACAGCCAGAGCAATTTACAGCTAACGGGTTGGCAAAACTTCGAGGAGACGTTCTCAGATCAACTGGTAAAATTCCCCAGTTTGTTTTGACGTTTATTGACATTCGATTATCGTCTAATATTTACAAGTTTTTTTTTGGGGCTTTTAAATTCATTGTTTCTTCAAGATTAAAAAAAACAAATATTTACATAACTAATTATTAAGGCAAATCTGCAGTATGTAGTTAATAAAATGCCGAAGCTACTGATCAGTAAATGTCGAGAGATGTTAAGCTATTTTTAACAAGAATGCCAAAATGGGGGCCCGCTTCTCCCACTTACTACTGCAAGAGACGTAAGTAATAGTATTCGCTATTTGAACGATTGAATGTTTTCCATGTTAGATTAGGTTAGACTTTTCTAGTTTTCGCTAAGTAAAGAAAAAAACTACAGCTTGGAAACATCACAATATTTTGTTTTGCAACGTCATCGTCTTTTTATCAACAGTAAAAACACAAGAAAAGCTCGAGTGTTTTTTGGCAAGATAAATTAACGATAGAATATATGGATGAACAACAACAATAATTATCTTTATTAATACAATAAACTACAGAATATATGGGTTTTTATATCAACAAAGTTAAATAATTACCACACCGATTCCAAATAAAAGCACTATATGTTTAAAATTCAAAAATCTGACAGACTAATTGACAGTTTTTGCAGTTTTGCCAACATTGCTGTGGAATTATAGTTACCAAACTTGCGACTCATTGTCATTGTGTAAAAGTGACGTCCGCTTACTAGATATTGAGGAAGGGGCGTGCATAAATTCGACGCTAAAATTTCACTTAATATTTTTCTCACTTTATGTACCTGCTTGTAGACCCTTAAATTCGACGCTAGGTACCTTTACTGATCCTTCTACCTGTATTATTTTGTTGTTGGCCCAAAATGACACGGACAACTGACACAGATCAAAGTGTAACTATGTATAAAATATCAGAAAATAAGAAATAGAAAACTAAAAAAAAAACAAGAAAACCCAGGCCCAAACCCGGTTGATCAAAGTGTAATTGTGAATAAAAATATCAGAAAATAATAAATAGAAAACAAAAAAAAAAGGAAACCCAGGGCCAAACCCGGTTGATCAAATATAAGCCTAATTCTCAAAGGACATAATCCTTCCGGCAGCGTCCAATTGAAGGGTGTCTCGTCTGGGCTACAGGTAGTTAGCGTCCAATTTGAGGCCGCCCGAGGAGGAGAAGTTTTTATCCGATAAAAAAGGATGCACCTTTTTTATCGATTTCAAAGTGACAATAACATTTCCAGGTATATGACATTTTAACATTGGAGTTAATTTATCGTAAATAAACTATTAACAAAGGAAAATTACCTCAGTAGGGTTATCGTTCGAAGAATACCGACAAACGTTGCTGTATTCATCTCTCGGTTCGATGTAGAGTAAATGGGCAACATTGGCAGTACATACGACAGTGCTGCAATGCCTCACAACCATGGTCCTTTGTGCGAACGCCGGTCCAGCGACAAATACCGTCGTAAAAGGGCTTCCGGCGACATGTTGAGTGCCGACCATAACGGAAATTCGATATTGACCGGCGTGTCGGACGGTAAATTTAACTTTTGCCACATTGGCACTATTCGGATCTGTTGGAGAACCCAATTCCGTTATAACGGCTAACTGAAATCAAACATTCAATTAGTTTTATTATAAGATAATGTCCGAAAGTCTTACTTTTCTCGATCCTCCACAAACTTCAACAGTAAAATTATCAGTATCACAGATTGGATAAGGCTGTCCGTTACGTTGGTAGAATTGCACTGTAAAACAAACTGTTTGGCCCACTGGATGAGGACATGCCCATTGGAAATTCACCTGAAACAAATAAAGATCATATGAAAAGAATATCACTTAAAAGTAAGTATCTAAGGAAATCCTAGGATCACACAGATGACACAGACAAGAAGAAAGTTGGGACACAATTATACGAGGGAAGCTGACGGGAATGAGACCAAAGAGAAGGTTGAGAAAGGGGCGAATGCTACTTTAAAGGGAAATATATGCAGTCTTCCAAGGAGCGAAAGAAAAGAAGCTGTGGAAGGCAAACAGGTCCATGTTATGTCAACCACTCAGTCCGGCGATGGTACTCAAATTGACGTATAGACTTACATGAAGAGCTAAAGATGTCAAGCTGAGTACCAAGCCAGGGTAAGGGATCTCTGAAGGCGCAAGGGTGCTGCCACATAGAGAGTCCCGTCAGTACTAAGATTCTAATTTATTGAGAACCAGAATGAGAACAGTAACGCAGTTAGTGGTAGTTGCAGATTCCCCCACATAATATATATCAGAACTGACATCCTAACCTGACAACTACCTGAGTTGAGTTGAGTATTCGTAGTTGGTTTTTATTGTTTATAGTGGGACTTTTAATTTAAGCTCTATCTTCATAAAAAACATGTTTCATTAAATAAAAGTGACAGAAGTAGTTTCAGCTTTGAATTTCCCAGCATTTTGTTGAATTACCAACATTTATTTTTCTTCAAGTTTGTCATTGAAATATGTAAAAAAACGTTTCATTTATTGTATATTTTTTTGTTTTACATACAGGGTGTAACAAAAAGGCAGGTTATAAATCATACCACATATTCTGGGGCTAAAAATAACTCGATCCAACCCAAGTTACATGTGCATGCGAAAAAAGTTACAACCCTTCGAAGTTACCAAATGAAAATTGATTTTTTCAAATATTTCGACAGTTCGACATATTATGACATATTATGAAATATTATGAAAGTTGACAAGTGGCTTTCTTATGATTAGAGCATCTTGAAAAAAAAAATTAAGGAATTATTGCACCCCGTTAAAAAGTTATGGGAGTTGAGATCCCCTAAACCCCCCCCAAATTTTTTGTGTACGTTACAATTTAATGCTTATTGTGGCACCATTATTCAAACACATTATTTTTGAAACTTTTTTGCCCCCTAGTACTTTTTACAATTATCAGTTTTTATCGAGATACGACCTTCAAAAATTTCGAGTAACAAAATTAAAGTCAATGAATTTTTAAGTTTTTCGAGGGTCCCAAATTTTTGATTAAATCTTATTTATTTACAAATGTGTAGTTTTTATTAGATGTTCGAAATGGCCCCCATTTTCTTGAATACACAGTCGGCACCGTCTTACTAACGAAAACCGAATATTCTTTAAAAGCAGTGGCTTCTGACGATATCTAATTGCAGCCTCAAGGATTCCTTTTTTCTTATGCACATTTGTACTAGGGTAACTTGGGTTGGATCGAGTTATTTTTAGCCCCAGAATATGTGGTATGATTTATGACCTGCCTTTTTAATACACCCAGTATATAAACTTGCTGATTATTGCTTTATTTTTACCACGTCAGGCATTATGTGGTCAATTATTTGACATTTCATTTAATTTTACTTGACTATTTTATTGTTATTAATCAAAATATTAAGTTACTTTGAATGAAATATCAAAACATTGACCATAAATGCCATTTTGCAATGAAAATAAAATCACAGTAATTTTGAATATGCCGCCAAAAACTGTAAAAAAACAGGAATCTTATTATATGGTTTTAAATTAAACTAACTGTTTTTAAATGACTCCACAATATATTTGTAAAAATAGGTAAATTGCAAGTAAATTGACAATTGTTAACTCAAGGAATCTTATTTTTTGGCTGTTAGCAAAGTTCACAACCATCTGATTTGTGTTATGGTTATTAACGGGACTCTCAAGGTGGCGCCACCCGTACAAATAGAGTCAGTTTCCCATCTATGAGTATTTTTTTAACAATGTACCAATCCGCCAGGGTATCCATAGCAATGAAGGACACTTGGCCTGGATAAGGAAAGATTTTTGGTTTACCAAAGATTGTAGTTCTGTAAAGGATTGAATCAACGAGCAACACAATCATTACTGGCTAAACATGCCAAGACAAATGTGATATTTATAATAGGTTTCATGGCTGGTCATTCTCAAGTAAAGGAATAACTGAACAAATTAAAACTTGTACAAACTGGTGCAGGGAACAAATGAAAAATTCGGCAGTTTTACCAGAGACGGTCTCCTGGATAAATAAAAGTTTGAGGAACATTACCAGATTTTACGTAGATAACAACAATTTACACATTTTATAATAATTTTTAAATAAATGAATATTAACATTGTCCTTACCTTACAGTTCGACGGCAACAAATATTTTCCGGTTACATATTGAAGTAATGAATGTTTGGCTTCGGGTGCTAAGGAGGGTTGGGTCATAGCAGCCAAAGTGACCAGTCCAGCAACAGATACGGATACCACCAGCATTCCTCCTGTAAATAAAACAATGATTATTATCGTCGACAGTTGAGGTGAAAGGAAAAAAAAACGTATGATCGTTAAAGTGATTTTATGACTTAGTAATGTAAAAAAAAAGTATAACTGATGAAGGAAAAATGTCGCTACAAATTTGTTGTAAAATAAATTGTTTTTGTTTAATTTTTATAAACATTTAACAGTTCTGGACTGATAAATGTCCGCTGCTAGAAATTTCCTTTAGAGACTCTACAACCTTTCATTATAATGTAAAGTATACAGGGTGTCCCACGACGAGTTAAAACTATCTGTATATGGCAAAATACTTATAGTAAAATCATGAAAATTTCTACGTGTTGGTTTTCGGATACGATCTTTTTAACTAAAATATTTTCAAAGATGGCAGACTTCCGGTTCTACCGGAAGTCGACTGTAACTTTGTTATTTTAAATGGAACTCCCTGTATATTAATACAATTTTTAAAATCTACGTAAAATTTTAGTATACTTTTGTCTGAAAACTGTTTTCGAAAAATGCATATTTTTTGAGTTATTAAGTTTTTTGTAAGAAATTTGACGGTTGCAGACCCTTACAAATTATTTTTTCAAGAGGATACCCTTAAAGATATGAAAATGGTTTCTGTTCGGTTGCTTTTAGCAAGGTCAGACGTATTTGAATCTATGTTGAAAAATTTTTCATTTTATACAGGGTGTGTATAGAAAGTGTTCAAAGTTTAACTTCATAAATATCAAATTTCTTTATTTTTTGAATATAACCACCCGGTTTTTTATATTTTAATGCATTCAGGGGTAAAAATTAAGGCAAATTCATGCCATATTTACCATGTATTAAAAGCAAGTTTACATAATCTTTTTTATTTCTTAGTGCTTGTGTCAACGGGTCAAAATAAAATTTAGACCACACCTGCATCTACGTTTAGGTAAAGGAAAGTATACATGAATTTGTCTTATTTTTTACCCCTGAATGCATTAAAATGGAAAAAGCCGGGTGGTTCTATTTAAGAAAATAAAGAAATTTGATATTTATGAAGTTAAACTTTGAACACTTTCTATACACACCCTGTATAAAATGAAAAATTTTTCAACATAGATTCAAATACGTCTGACCTTGCTAAAAGCAACCGAACAGAAACCATTTTCATATCTTCAAGGGTATCCTCGTAAAAAAATAATGTACAAGGGTCTGCAACGGTCAAATTTTTCACAAAAAAATCAATCTCAAGAAGTATGCATTTTTCGAAAAAAATTTTCAGACAAAACTGTACTAACATTTTACGAAGATTTCAAAAATGTATTAATATACAGGGTGTTCCATTCAAAATAACAAAGTTGCAGTCGAAAGTCGAACCGAAAGTCTTACATCTTTACTGCCTTTTACTATTGCCATATACAGATAGTTTTAACTCGTCGTGGGACACCCTGTATACAGGTTGGTCTTTATTATCATACTCTCAAAAATTGTAACACTAGGTATCGTTTGTTTCAAAAGGTACAAGTAGTATTCTATTCGAAGCCATCACTTAAACTTGAAAATTGTGGTATTTTTCGTAAAATATTTCGTGAATTTTGAGTACAACTCTTTAATAATATCCGATAAACATTTGGTTGTTAAAAGATTATTGCATTCCGGCACTTTATGTACTTTTTGAAAGAAACTATAGGTATCTAACAATGATCAAAGACGTACTGTACTGGTACAGCTCTATTCAAATTTCCTTACACTATATGAAGCTAGAGCTAAAGTTTACCAACAAATTGTCCCAGACAAACGTTTTACAAATTTTTTGTGTTTTCTTGGATTATTTGTTAATATTTCCGATATGTATTAATTTGTTAAAATAATAAATACTACTCACTTAATTTCAATAAAACTTCAAAGAATAAATGAAACAAATAGTTTTATTTCCGCGTATTTGTTTATTTGAAAAACCGAACATACATAACCTTAAAAAACTCATTAATAGTGTATTCATGAAGTGCGATAATAAACTAAAGTGTATACAGTAGTAGGTACTTAAATATTTTATCAACTGCATATGTGACGTTATATCGTTTAACAATAGGAAATGTTGGAATTTTACGGGCTATTTAATTTTCCACGTAAGGTTAAATAATTCGAATTAAAAATAATGTGCTATCGTTAAAAGCGGGAAAATACGGTAACAATAATATGGTGTCTACCATGAAAATCGTTAAAAATAAAGAAAAACTGATACTAAATTTTTAAACTATACATCAAGAAAATATAAGTACATGGAGTATTGGAATGTAAGAATCCTTCAACAACCAAATGTTTATTGAAACTTGACAAAATGTTTCACATTTTAATAGTAAACTGTTATAGTTCTTTTCAATATCTAAGAAACTGACCTGACCTGAGATAATGATATGCAATAAAGCCATAAAAGTATTAGCCGTACAGGGTCGTATTTATTTTGTTAGCAAATAATAGATTATTACCTGAAAATTCTATAAGACCTTTTAGTCCAAGATCCCAGAACGATAAGACATAACTTATTTTCACATAGATGTAATGTTAGGTTCTCAGTAGCATCTGGTGTGCTTTGAATACCTGTGTGTTTGTGGAGCTAGCCTTAGAGCACCTTGGCAGGTATCAGGTGAGCAAGATAACTAAAAATAAGAGTTACTTTACTTAAATTTATATGCCTGATTTTTATATTTGTTTTGTAGAATAATATTCTAGAGTAGTATCATCATAAGTGTCACGACACTTTCCATGGACCAAAACTTTTGTCAGATACTTTTAAGCTCCACAAAAAATAAATAAACTTTATTTATTTTCACATGTCTGACTTTCAAAATGTTATCAAGGTAACTATTACTAAGTTACATGTGCTCCAACAGATCCGAACTATACTAAATACTATACGTTGTGCAAGAAGGGCACATACACATTAGACTTTATATAAAAGAAGGAGAACCGAGTTACTATGGACGTCTCACTCGCTCTGAAACGCATTTATAGTGCTCTAGCTGATAATTTTTATGTTTAGGGGCTGTTCGGTCATTACAATTGGTCTGACTAACGAAATATAACTTAGTAATAGTTGCGTTCTCCCATCTGGGAGAAAGTGTGCAAAATAGGCAAGTACAAAAGCCTTTTGTTGTCAATGCAAAGAAATTTTGCACTTAGAACTATCTGCGGGTACAAGACGGTGTCTCTGGAGGCCGTACTAGTTATCTCGGGAATCCCACCCATAGATTTACTCATAGAGGAGAGATGCTGGAAGAAACGACACCAAATACTGACGAAAGAACTGGAAAAGAAGGAGGAAGAGGTAACCATAGAGGTGCAAGCAAGGTGGAACGGAACCACAAATGTGGCACAATTGACGAAGCGCTTGATACCGGATATACCGAAATGGATGGAATGCAGATTTAAACAGACGAACTATTATATGACACAATTTCTAACGGGACATGGGAGCTTTAAGGATTAAGAAGAGTGAAAACGCATCATGCATTTATTGTGGAGTTATCGATAGCGCAGAACATACTGTCCTCGAATGTGAGGAGTTTGCAGAAGTCAGGAAAAACGCAGCGGAAAGATCGGATAATGAAACAAAGACGGATAATATAATTGAGTGGATGATAGAAACAGAGGACAATTGGAAGATAGGATATGATCTCATAGATAAAATTATGGCCAAAAAAGAACAAGACGAGAGAATACATAATAGAAACATCATAGGCGAATAAACGGGGAAACGCTGGTGCACGCGAAGTAAACCAAAAGGTGTTCCCAGTGCACGGTGCGAAGAGGTGAGGTTTGGTGCGGTAGGCAGGGTTTGCACTACTCTAGCCAGAGCTAGAGACCTTGAGTCCCACACTCCCAGTGCATGTGCCCTTCATGCACAACGTATAGTATTCAGTATAGTTCGGATCTGTTGGAGCCTTGATAACATATTTCAAAGTCAGAAATGTGAAAATAAATAAAGTTTATTTATTTTTTGTGGAGCTTTTAAGTGTGGCAAAAGTTTTGGTTCAGGGAAAGTGTCTGACACTTATAATACTATAGAATATTGTTCCACAAGACATATAAAAATCAGACACAAATTTAAGTAAAGTAACTCTTATTTTTAGTTACCTTCCTCACCAGATACCTGCCCAGGTGCCCTTAGGATAGCTCCTCCACAAACACACAGGTATTCAAAGCACACGAGATGCTACTGAGAACCTAACATTTCATCTATTTGATAATAAGTTTTGTCTTATCGCTCTGGGATCTTGGACTAAAAGGTCTTATAGAATTTTCAGGTAATAATTTATTATTGGCCAACAAAATAAATACGACCCTGCACGGCTAATACTTTTATGGCTTTATTACATGTCATTATCCTATCTCAGGTAAGGTTAGTTTCTTAGATATTGAAAAGAACTATAACAGTTTACTATTAAAATGTGAAATATTTTGTCAAGTTTGAGTACAACTCTGTAATATCCGTTGTTAAAGGATTATTGCATTCCAACACTTTATGTACTTTTTAAAACAAGCTATAGTAAAATTCACTCTTCACTCTAATCTCGTGAATGTTGTCCTTACAAAAATAATATGTCAACTTATAAAATGTTAAGACGGTCACCAGAAAAAAACCCATTAACCCGTTTATAGTTTACGTTAAAAAGCTTAACATTTTTCTTTAATCTTTTCACACCATTCCACATAAAACTCTAGTCTAGTACTAAGCACATAATCCGTGGGATTTAGACTACAATTTCAGATAAGCCGATTTACTGGATCAGATTATACAAAACAAATATATTAAGCTCAACTTGATTTAGGTATTTCTAGTACAGATGGGAAACACTAAATAACAGATTAGAGTGAGTTCTTTTTTTAAAACTTTCATTACCGAGGGATTTTTTAATTGTTGCATATAATTATAAAAAAATTTCAAATGTCAAACTCAAAATATTAGGTATAAAGATACAGGTGAAGCTAAGGTGAACACAACATTTTTGTTGACTTACCCCATGTCCAGGCGTCTTGGTGATGACTACTTTTGACAACTTCTGACCAAAGATCGGCCTTTAATACTTCCAAACGCTGCTTGGAAATTGGCAGAGATTGTCTAGCTGTAGACCAGCGAGGAAAATCTTTGAAGAATACCTGAAAGTGAAAAAAATGTCCATCCATAATCTCTGGCAGCTCTTCATTTTCCTACTCTACCGGGTGGTGAATGGTCGGACGCACCATAGGAAATCCAATGGAAAATCATAAACTCTTAAATTCCTGCTTCCCAAATCATTTTAGGTGAAAACTCAATAGGAACTTTTCTTTGAAGAATTAAATACTGCATCAGATGAGACTATTAAAAATATTTTTCAGCTTTTGGTAGTTGAAAAAATTGACCAATTTATTTACGATTCTTGTACAGCATCAAGACAGCAATAAAATGTCAAAATGACTAAAATATTTAGATGTCAAATCATTCAAATAGTCAAAAAAATAGAAAACAAAGTTATTTATTGTTAAATAAATACAAACGCTAAATAAATTACAATAAATGCTCAAATAAACCACCGTTTTGGGCTAAACAATATCCTAATCTATCATAAAACTCTCGTCGAACATTTGCTAGAATGCGAGGCGTTATTTTTGCACATTCTTCTTGGATGCCTGTCTTTAATGCCTCTAAATCTGGAAACCTTACCGTGCCGTAAATTTTGGATTTTACATCTCCCCAGAGATAAAAGTCATTTGGGGCAAGATCTCCAGATCTTGGGGGCCATTCAATAAGACAATTTGGTCCTATCACACAGTTATTAAAACAATTATTGACAAATTCTTTCACTTCACGGCTGTTGTGAGCAGGACAACCGTCCATTTGAAACCAAATTTCTTCTTCTTCGGGAGCTACTTCTGCGAGTGCTGGTAAAATTTCTTGTTGAAGCAAATCCAAAAACCTTCCTGAGTCTAGATTTTCCTCGTAGAAAAAAGGTCCAATAAGATGATGCCCCAGTATTCCTGCCCAAACATTGATTTTTTGGTGATATTGAGTAAGAGTTTCCAACAACAATTTCAGGCCTTTTAGTTGACCAAATTCTACAGTTTTGCACGTTGGGTTCATTGTTTAACGTAAACGTACACTCGTCTGTAAAACAAACATTTTTTAAAAATTGTCGGTCTGCATTCGCCCTCTTCAGCATCTCATAACAAAACTCTGCTCTTCTCTCATAATCTCCCTCAAGCAACTCTTGATGACATTGAACTTTATAAGAATGGAAGTTATTCTTTTTTAATATTTTTAATGCAGTTGAATTATGCATGTCGAACTGCTGTGCGATTTCTCGAGAACTTATTCTGGGATTTTCAATAACTGCAGATAATACATTTGTGGTATTTTCATTTTCAAACACATTTATTTGAATGTTTTGGTCATTTTTGTTACACTTGCATAAAGGAAGCAATGTGCCAGTGTTTTCAAATTTTTTGATTATTCTTCCAATTGTAGTATGGCTTGGAATCGGGCGGTTTGGATATTTCGCGCTAAATAAAGCACTTGCCGTGCGCGTACTATTGCCGGAATAAAACATTTTTACAATTTCTACTCGTTCTGAAACGGTGTACGACATTTTTTACGTTTATTGTTGTCACTAATTGAATAATAGAATGACAATCTTGATAATAGCTTTTAAAGGTAACGTCATCCTGACATTCATTGCTGTCTTGATGCTGTACAAGAATGGTAAATAAATTGGTCAATTTTTTCAACTACCAAAAGCTGAAAAATATTTTAATAGTCTCATCTGGTGCAGTATTTAATTCTTTAAAGAAAAGTTCCTATTGAGTTTTCACCTAAGATGATTTGGGAAGCAGGAATTTAAGAGTTTATGATTTTCCATTGGATTTCCTATGGTGCGTCCGACCATTCACCACCCGGTATATAATAGTGTGTACATAGAGAGACTTGCAAATAGCAGAGCAACAAAGGAAGTACTTAGAAGAGGAGCTGGATGTAAAAGAAAGAGGGGAAGACCAAAAAAGAAGTGGATAGAAGCATTAGAAAAGGACCTAGAGCTGTTGAATATACGCAGATGGGAAGAGGTGGTAAAACATAATAGTTATTTGTGTACCAAGGCCGTAATGTTGATCTTTTTTGGCCGAATCTGAAATTTGCGGCCGAGGCGTAGCCGAGGCCAAGCAAATTTCAGGTGAGGCCAAAAATATCATACGGCCGAGGTGCACACAAAATTTTTTAAGCGAGTGTCTCATCAAATAGGTAACAACTTTTTTTTACAATTTTGTTTCTAAACAGAGACGAAACTGGAAGATTAGATTCAAATTTTTATTAACCAAATGAAAAGTGTATTATTAAGTAACAAAGATGTGTACAGAATTACTTACAGTAAGTATGATAAACAGAAGTTGGGTCATAACGAAGTTAATAAATTAGGGCATTATTTGCTATTAATTGTTATGTTAAATGTACATTTACTACATTTTGAAAATGTAATACCACTTTTAGACATGACATTGTTAACAAACATTTCATTTTCTTGATTTTCCGTAACAATGGTTCTTGCTGGAAAGCTGCTTACTGAAGTACCATCTAATTCAATTTCTTTGGAATTATTTTGAACAGAAGAACGCATACCTGAAGTACCAGTACCTTTTCCTCCTGCAAGAATTCTATTTGAAATTTCCTTCTTTCTTGAAATGGAATCTTTTGTTTTATGGGTAAATAATTCAAACATGCAAATTAAGTGTGTCTAGTAGGCCGCCTTCATAATTTGACAATCTTAATATCGGACGTGGAAATAACTCAAATAAGCAAATTAAATGTTTCTAGTAGGTTGCCCTCATAATGACTTTGTTTGCAAAAGCGGCCGTAAAGTAAAAAAGCGGCCGTAAAGTAAAAAAGCGGCCGTAAAGTAAAAAAGCGGCCAAAAAAGATACACTTTAGGGACGTTAATAGATCCCTAAAACTTCATTTTTTGTGACACTCGCTTAAAAAAGATAATACCAACCTGTTTGGCCTTGTTATCTTCCAACCAATAAACGTCTTCGAGAGAGGTCACTTCTACGGACAGCAATTTAGGATAATAGGAATGTAGATTGTATTTGTAAAGCCATTGACGTAGTACTAGCCTTTGCTGCAAAATTAGAGCAGCTCTTTGAAGTCGTTGTTCATCGGGTGCTGGTAGTTCTGGTAATTCCCCTAGTTGTCCGCACTGGGCCAACTGGGATATTCCTGAAATAAAATTAAAAAATATATAGAGGATCTTCGGTTTTGTTGAAGATCAAACTATTATAGAGAGATACCTAGGTTTCAATACATTTAGGTTCAGAAGTAGTCAAGTATCGCTGACAATCGATAAGAGGGTCGAAAAAATTGAAAAATAAGAATT
>CAJUYI010001665.1:44727-73243 GCA_910591695.1 Galerucella pusilla
GATGTCTCTCATTCAAATTTTGCACAAAGGTTGATAATATAATAGTCTTTCGTATTCCATATTCAAAATTCGCCGACAAACGATACAAGGGTCGAAAAAATTGAAAAATAAGAATTTTCAATTTTCAAATTGTACATTTAAGAACTCCACGTTTATCACAAAAAATTAGTGAAGATATAAAATTGAATGGGTACGATTATGAATAAAATTGTAGAAAATTTTTAGGTAATTTCAAGTTATATATATTTTAGTTTATTCAAATGTTTATTTTCTAGATTTTTTCTTGAATGGGTCGTAGAAAAAATATACTGTTCGACTCGTGTGGATTGTCCATATCCACACTAGTTGCACAAACTACTATTTCAATATTACTTTGTAATGTACTCGTTTAATTTTGGGTCGTTCTTGTTCCATTGTTCAAATATCAATATAATCTTCACGGTATTTTATATTCCACAGTTAACAACGAGATATATACTCGTTCAAGGGGCGAACATTTAATATTTGCATAATTAAAACAGCGTTTGTATAGCCTTGTAGCAGTTTATGTTGTATCAGGGGACCGAAGTTGGCGCGCATCCCAATTTTAGTTGATTTTTTTGTTTCGTTATCATGATTCGTGAATATTAAAAACAGAATACAGAATCACAAAGTGCAGTAGCGGACAATTTAAAACTTTTTCATTTACAAACACTGGAAAATATAGCTGACAAAATTAGTTTCCCACCGCACTGTCTTGTGCTTGTAACATGTTCCCTTGGAGTGGCCACTCTTCTCGAGGGCGGTTCTACTCCAAGCCGGAGAGTTGTCAGACTATAAGAAGCTTTAGGGCGCCACGACATCGACAAAAGAATCAATTTAAATAAAAGAAAAGTAAGGTCAAAACTTTATCAAAGTCAGTTTTAAACTATAATTATCCGACAGAATTATTTATAAATAATAATTAGGAATATGGAAAATGATACATTGTAACATCAATATTGTTCTACAGAAAGGATAGTTTGAGATATCTCAGAGGTGAGCATCAAAACCACCGTACACTAACTACCGACAAGTAAATTCACTTCGTCGATTTATGGTTTACCGAAAATTTCCTTACCCCTCCTATCGTCTGGCGAGTTCTGGCTAGTTTAAATCGGGAAAGTGTTGAGTACAGGGGTAGCACGCAATGCTAATGTGTTGCTGATCGAAATTTCGGAAATATAATTTTTGTTTTGTTTTCGTTTTTGTGAGCAGATCATTGTTTTTGCTTGAGCATTAAAATATTTATACATAGGCTTTAGTATAAATATTATAGTGACTTATTTCATTGCAAAATGTCTGGAGTGGTATATTGTTCTGTTGATGATTGTCGCAGTAAACTGAAAGAGAGACCGTTTTTTTTAGATGCGCAAAAGACAAAATTAGGTAGGAAAAGAGGTAATTTAGTAGTATACAAGTACTTTGGGTTTTAAAGGAAACCACCGATATACCAATATAACGGTGGAACAATGTTATAATAGGATAAAAATTTGTAATTTGCATTTTTGCTTAATACAAAGTCTGAATTGCTTAAAAGTACAGTTAGTTCTACGACTACAAATAATACCTATACTCCTCTAAAAGTGTTTACGACTGTTTATAGAAATATAAAGTGTGGATGGAAATGCACTGGTATACGTTACTGGATACCTACTTAAAGTGTTTATTGCAGCATTCCTGTAACACTTGCTTAGAATTTATCAAGATAAATGATATAGAAGGAGAATCTATCGTTTTTATGAATTATAAAGATTATAGTGTTTCATCCACCATTTGTAATATGGTTGTGCCTCCCAAAAATTTTGTGGAACTCGTTATAGAATTGGAAAACACATTTATAGATCAATTTAATAAAATCGCCCCTGAATATGGTGTCGTTATGAATCTTAATAATAGCTTTAAGAATGTTAAATTGTGTCATCCTTGTACAAATTTCCCAGTTGATTATTTTTATTCATTGTATACAAGATAACGTATTTATTATACACTGAAATTTGCGAATCGTTACATTAAAACTGAAAAATTACACCCCAAACTAAGTATACTTAACATTTGTAATGATTACTTTGTTAAACATAACAATTTAATCAATAATTTACTTTATCGAATCTTAAGCTTTAATAAATGAATTTTCCTATAGTAGTATTTTGTAACCTGAAAACCTGTATCGGATTGTAACGTAAATCAGTAATACACGTATTTAACCATACGACTGTCCCTCGTAACTGTTGTATTATGATAACATTGATAACAGACGTGTAAGGCGCCAGAGAAAAGATGTCGGTAGTTAGTGTACGGTGTCAAAACACAATACAAGTCTCGGCGCCACTGGTGGGTTTAATGTTGTAAATAATTTTAACGACACAGTGGAGCACATAAATTTCTTAAATTACTGTAATTGGTTCTTGTTTTGTCAGTCATGTTGGCATCACAGCGCAATTAAAGGTGTTTTTTGTAGTACAAATAAGTTTACATTAGAGTAACTTTTGAATAAGGCTCTAATTGATTGCTGTTTCAAAAACGAGGGATTTGCAGAGGATGTTCTAAAATAAAGATGGTTCGGAACGCCTCTGGGAGCTGTGAAGATGAGGAAAGATCTAAAGACGGCAACGAGCTATGAATATTAAAAGGTTCAATATTCAACCGGAATGCTCTCGTCGTTATTTAATAAAGAATGGCGCAAAGTTGCGAGAAAGATTTTTATTTCAAACTAAAATTCAAAATTTAAAAGTTCTAGACGTATATTTTCAAAGTTAACAAAGAGAAATTTAAAAAAAAAACAACACAAACAACATAATTTACTTCAACTAGTTTCGGTAAATAATTACAAACTTTGTCATTGCGTATTTATCAGTGTAATCTTTGACGCAGGTAAATTGCTCACCAATAAATATTTAAGTAATTAGTTTTTTGACGGTCAATTTATTCACATTTTAGATCGACTTTAGAAAAGGATATGTAAGAATGTTTTGTTCTTTGCTCTTCAAGTAAAATCGATTGTAATCACCTAGAGGAAAATATTAATAGGCACTTAGCCCATATTATACAACATGTCCCCCTAAGTTGGAATCATATGGAAAACTTTTTTATTATTAATTTTAGGAAGAAAAGTTATTCTTCATAAAAAGTTCTGCATTAGCTAAACCCTATTATTAAAAAAAGTTCACCAGAATTAAAAACTACTATTAAATATGTAATTACATTAATTTAAATTGAAACAGATTATTTCATGTTTTACTAATGTTTATATTTTGAATGAACATTTATCTCTTGCTTACGAAACACATGATAATCTTTTAGGTTTTCCAAGTTTTTTAATAATTTTGCATTTAAAACGCGGAATAAGTGCATTTTCATTTATTATTAATGTATAGTTGAAATAATACCCTTCTTGGTGTGCGTAATCGATTGTTAATCTCCTTCTATCACATTACGTAGGAAGAAATGGAAAAAAGGCAGGTCTGTGATTAATCCTTATCAAAATAACACAATAATGAACCGTTTAAATGTTTTACAAACGTTAACCCTAATATTTGGCTTACAAAAATTTGATTGGTTGATGTTTAGATTACGCGCCAGCGCATCCTATCAATCGCGAGGTTAAAATACTATGAAGGCGTAACTTTCGTAGCGGCAATGTGTCTTACGTCTTTTTCTACTGTCACACTGACAGTTCTTGTCAGGTGTGTACTTTGTTGCTTACGGTCTATTATTATTTATGAAATCTTATTGTTTTATTTATATAAATAATACAAAAATATGCATAAATACACGGAAAAACATCAGTATTTTGAATGTTCTCAAGTATTTTCAACTAGAAAAAGAAGCTGGTAATTATTAATTGCATAGCCTTTTCGAATTTGGTTAAATACAATCCTGATGATCTTATTCATCAAATTTAAAGTTAGCTATATGTCAAAATAGCAAATAAAATAAACGACATGCCGAAAACCCGGATATACGTCACAATCGATGACGCACACCAAGAAGGGTATTATTTTAACTATACAACAGTTTCCTCATAATTTTATATTGCAACGCCGCCAGTGGTGATACCTTGTACTGCTATGTACGGTATACAATAGGTCCCCCTAAGTTGGAATCATATGGAAAACTTTTTTATTATTAATTTTAGAAAAAAAAGTTATTCTTCATTAAAAGTTCTGCATTATCTAAAACCTAGAGTCGTTTAAAGGTACTTTACTCTTGAGTAAAACTCATATTTTTTGACAAACCTCGTATACGACTGAAAAATTTTGATGTTTGATGACTGTATTATAAATTTTAGATAATGCAGAGGTTTTTATGAAGAATAACTTTTCTTTCTACAATTATTAATAATAAGAAATTTTTCCATGTTTCCAACTTAGGGGGACATATTGTATTGTATATTCACGCATAGAATTTTCTAGAAAATTATCATCCAACCAGTTGTGACGGTGTAGAAAAAGAAATAAATCCGTCAAAAAAAAAACTCTAGAACGAATCAATACGAAGTACATTAGTTTGAAAGGTTCATGACGCACAAGTATTTCAACCTTGAAGTTTAATATGCTTTTAATTTCCCTCCATTATTCCTGATTGGGGTAGTATTATAAATAATGATATTCTAAAAATACTATTTTTTACTAGCACGAACATCAGTAGCGGCAAAAATATTCTTTCTTCCACTACTAGCTGTGAAGTTGATAATTATTGCTTCTTCTAGACCAGGGGTTCTCAAACTGTGGGTCGCGTGATATGTCCAGGGGTCGCGGAATAAGAAGGGAAAAACAAATCAGTCAAAGCTGTAGTTTTTATTAATAACAAAATTTATAGGCTACACAAATTTGAAATACACATACAAGTTGAAAAAGGCCTAATACTATTTAATGGGAAACATGAGCTTGTTTGGAATTGACCAATTTTTTTATGTCCGGATTGAGTTTTGTTTCATTTTCGAAGGCTTCATGCTTTCAACTGACAACACTTCACTACACACCACACATTGAGGTTTGTTTGCCAGTTCAGTGAAACCGAATTGTATGTACGACTGGTCATATTTGCGGAATTTTGTTACTGCAATCCTGTGTCGAGCAATTTGACATTATTTGAAGTTTGTGTTTTCTCCATATGGTCATATAGTTTTGTTAATCTTTTATGTGAATTGTTGTAAATTGTTGGAGTTGGACATTCAAAAATACAATTTTTGTCAGTGTATAAATAATAAATAATTACAGAATAAATAAAGATTATAAATAAATAATGAACGCAGTTTATTTTTCCTTAAATTGCTCGACAGAGGGTTGCAGTAATTTTCTGCACATTAATTTTCAGCATTATTATAAAACAATTCAAGTGACAACAATTTGTATTTATTTTACTAGTTATTAGTATTTTTATGGATAAAACTTAGCCAATAGTGTTTTTTTTTTTCATTTTTGTTTATATTTAAAAATAGGGGGGTCGCCGAAATACTAGGTCTAAAAAGGGGGTCGCAGTGTCAAAAAGTTTGAGAACCCCTGTTCTAGACAACTGAGAAGTTTAATTTCTCTATTAGTGGTTAATTATTTTTTCTGTTATTAACCTCTAGGTCAATAATGGATAAATTCAAAATATTTTTAGAATTCATGGATAGTAGTTCTAGTTCAACAAAAACTTGTACAACATAATTTTGTATACCCAGATTTGCTGCTTGAAATTACCTTCAAGGTAAAATTATTTCAATAAAAATACCATTAGTTTAAAATTCGCGTTCAGCCAAAAATGACTGATGACATAACAAGTACGTTCATAATATAATCGAAAAATGACACTGTTTGTTCTTGTCAGTCAGACGACGGGGTAAACGCTTCTCGTGGTGCGATTGTGAATTATTTTCAATTTTTGTCTTAAATTTGGATAGTAGTGGAAAAATTGTATATACACCATGGTAGTGAAGACATTTATAAACCTCGCACCTTATTCCGCTCGGTCAATAATAATAGTCTTCATCACCTTGGAGTATATTATACTATTTTTATCATTGTTGGAGCATTTTTCTAGCAATAGAGTACACGCATATTTCATATTTTGCTTGGATATTAATTTATAATAGTAAATATGATATCAAAAATTACTAATAGGAAATAAACCAGTTTCCATTGGAAATTACTTCAAAATTTTAAAATAAAATTCAAATTTCAATGCACTTTCCGACCACAACCCGAGGATTTCCGAACGCTACCGATGATACGTGTGATGTCATATCTCTTGTGTTTACTTATGTCAATATGGCCGGTATTGCATTAGGTTATGTGTAGTTGTTTGTTTATATTGTATTTTAATCAAATATTAATTGCTTTAAAGTGGTCATAAATATTCGATATTTCCGAGGATATTTTAAAACTTTTGGAAGAATATATTTTATTTACTAGTTCAGTGTTCAGTGACGATTCTTCCATATTTTTTGAGTAAAGATATGGCTAGCGAAGGTTTTGTAAAAGCACAAACTGATAAATTGCCCAAAGTAGACTCATTTATGCTGCTTGAATGTATGAAGTCAAACAGCTGCTTTAATGCAGAGGAAATAAGAGGAGTTAAAGCATTATCGTAAGTACGATTTAATTATTTATTTAATTTATATAAATATACCAATCATATTTCGATGTGTGGTCGTAAGAAAATGATTTTTTTATGGTTTATTCCTAGACATATAGGTACATAACCTCAAACTATTTAAGAATAAAAATTACCAGCATAGAAGTAGGTACCTACATTAAAATGGTCTTCACAAACAAAAGTAATGCCCTTCTCTTAAGTGTATTTTTGCTTGCGCCACCAGGTAAAGTAACAAATATTTTGTCTGGAGTTTTAATAGACGTTGATTTACACACTGGAACAATGCAATACTTGGAATACAAAGTTTTTTTTTCGGCTTCATCCATTTTTAAAGCTTTCAGAAACAAATTAGGTCACAAGAACTCAGAGCGTGATACACGAATAAGAACGTAAACAAATGACGTCACACCATGGTGCAGCCATCTTTATGACGTAAAGCGCGTTTTGGTGGACTTTCAAATTTTATTATTTTTAGTCGTTTTAAAAGTAAAGTTTATATTTTTTTGAAAAAATAGACATGCAATGTGTTAGGAGACCTGGTAAAGCGTCAATTACCACCAATAGCAAAATTTATGCTTGTATCCTATTAGTAGTTTGTGTACAAAATTTCACAACGCTGACATGGATCTCAACTTTTTAAATCTCCTGTATACAAACAATACCAATTCTTTAATTATATTACGATCTGTTAATCCAGTTTTCTATTTTCCTTACACCAATTAATGATCTATAGCAAATTGAACCAGCAAAAAAGTCGATCATAGGCATGGATATGAAGAAATTGTAACAACTTAAATATTTACTTGATTCAAGAGTAGAACTTTATTGTAAATACTCATATTTACTTACATAAGTTTGTTGATACGTGAAAAATGTAATGTTTTAGATAATTTGTGCAATTCGAGTAGGCGAATTTTCCAAAATAGTAGGTTTGCTGTTACAACCATAATTACTGATCATAAAAAGCAATAGAAAGGAACCAAATCTGGTGAAAGTGCGGGACATAAGTTATAAAACGATCTGGAAAAATATGATTCAAGTACTCGGTAACAGGACCGTAATTATGGGAAAGGCAACCAGCTTATTGAAACCAAAAATAGTATCTGTGGATGACAATTGATATCTGATAATTGTATTTTAGATTTTAGAACACGCAGAACTTTTTATGAAGAATAAGTTTTTTTCCTAAAATTGATAATAAAAAAGTTTCCCATATGGTGCGAACTTAAGTGGACACAATGTATAGTTTTTAAAACAAAGGAAAATCTGGAAAAAAAGCTGCTGGTTATATAAAAAGCAAGGTCAAACATACTTTAAAGTGTTTTAGGAGTGAATTGATTTTATTTTGAGATGAAGCCAAAAGACAAAGAGTCTGTGTAGAGAAGGTCATTATCACAGTAAATTAATGTATGTACATGAAAGGATGATTTGTAACGTACGCCAATGTACAAAAATTTTATACTGTTTTTCTCTTTGTTACATACGGTGGCTAATATGTAGGTCGATCATTGCTCGTGCTGGATTACAATTAATCAGCCAGTTTGTTGTTAACCACAAGGGATTGAACAATGGACAAAATATGGATTATTTTTATTGCTATTATAGCCTTCTATAAGCCGTAGGGGAAAAGCTTTATGCAGGTAAATTATTAAAACATATAAACTCCGTTTTGACATATTTCGTTTTGAAAATAGTCGTACCAATTGGTTATAAAAGACAAATATAATATTATTTGTAAAAGATTCAATCCATTGATATTTTTATATACCTCTGTATGATGCCGTTGGCAACATTGTCATTATCAAGTGATTGAAATGTAGATGGTAAATAATATATTATACACCAAGGTGGTGAAGACTATTATTATTGACCGAGCACCAAAGTTATTTCGCTTTGCCCACAGCGGAATAATGTGCAAGGTTTATAAATGTCTTCAACACCATGGTGTATATACAATTTTTCTACTACTAGCCAAATTAAAGACAAACATTAAATATAATTCACAAACGCACCACGAGAAGCGTTTACCCCGTCGTCTGACTGACAAGTACACTGTTAGTTTTCGATATATTATGAACGTACTCGTTATGTCATCAGTCATTTTTGGTTAAGCGCGAATTTTAAACTAATAATTTGATTTAAACTAATAATATATTATCTTGATAGGTGATTTCAAACAGCAAATATGTTAAAGACAATCTCCTGGGTATACAAAATTATGTTGCACAAGTTTTTGTTCAACAAATATCCCTGAATTCTGAAATTATATGAATTTGTCCATTATTGATCTGGGTTAATAATAGAAAATTATTAACCACTAATAGAGACATTCAAGTTCTCAGTTGGCTAGAAGAAGCAATAATTGTCACCTTCACAGCTAGTAGTGGAAAATAGTATATTAAAGTATAAGTGGATATCAAGGTCTTTAAGACACGCGATTTTTCGATCACGACGGCGAAGCCGGAGTGCTTGAAATAGAGCAAGCGATTTAAAGATCAGTTATCCACGAATACTTTACGCTATTTTTTTTTATTGGTGCACTTTGAAATTATAAATACTGGTCTATAACTAATACAACAACAAGAAATGGAAATCATAGATGGAAATAAGAACTAAATGTCAAATGGTTGAATTCGTGACGTATGTGATGTACACCTTGCGTTTTCATGGAAATGAGAAAAGCATAAACTTATATGTATTTTGATGGAAGTTCAACCTTATTGAGTTCTGTGAATGTCAATAGTATTAATTTAAATACCATTTCCTAAGATTTGAAAAATCGAAATATTTATATTTCAAACAATACCAACGGCGCTGAGGCGTGCTTTAAATAGGTAAAATGATTCACCATAATTAAAAAATAGTTATTTTCCTAACAAGTGCGGAAAGACACTTTACGCATGAGTTAGGAACATAATTTTTTCTACGACCGTATATAAAAAAATATATCAACCCATTTTTCAAAATTTATTTTATTTTAACATACATATAAAAAACTTGGACCAAAAACTATTATTATTATTATCAATTATTATTATAAATATTAATATCAGAAACACAATTTGTTGCATTCTGTGAATTACTTAAAATTGCCGTTCCAGTGGAGTTATTTCGCCCCCTTAGTGCAACAACTAGATAACTCGAAATTTATGCATTTTGAGTTATCCAGTTGAAGCTGTCCTATTTTTCATGCTATTTTCAATGCAACAACTAGATATCTTGTACGAGCAACCAAACTTGTTTAAAGAGTGACCAGAAATAGATAACTCCGAAAATGCACATTCCATAACTAGACAGCTTGAGATAATATCTAGTTGTAGCACTGGCATTATTGAGTTACCCACCGCCGCCGGCACCTTCTTGGTCTCTATCTCTATGAGATGTCTAGTTGTGTGCTTGAAACAACAGGTGGATTTCTGTGCTTCTGAATTGGTTCTACAGTGTTTTTCAAACGGTGTTAATGCAATAATGACGTCAAGGGGTAAAAAGATTTTGGAAATGGTGCGTAGTCAATCCGAAAATGTCGCAGGTATGTCAAAATCTATTTAAATACATTTCAAATCAGATTTAATTCATAATGTGAGGTTATGTCATTATTTTCATGAACTTTGCGGAAAAAGTGTCCCTTTAATCGCTTACTTCACGAACTAAAGTTGCACTTCTAACCCCTAGGAATTAGAGGAATTTTGTTAATCGCTAGAGATTAGAAATTCCTCTTAAGTCATTGGAATCAAGTATTGAAACACTAATGTTTTTTATCCTTCAATGGTTTTTAACTGTTTTGCCTTTATTTATTTCCCAAAGTGCAAAAAAGGCGTATATACTACTACTTTTGCTTTAACTAAGCCTCAGAACACGTATAATAGGGAAAGAAATCTAACTTTTTTTTTCAATTATAGATGTTGGTTCTTCCCTAGATATGCCAAAATCAGGAGAAAATGTGGAGAATGATAATATTCCAGGTGAGTTTTTTTAATTATTGTTTTAAGTTTATTACAGATTGTTTTTTCTACTATCTATTTCAGTTTACTGTTAAAGCGTGTTTTTAGGGTCTTTTTAACTATTTTCTTTTAATATTAACTACTTGTGTTCTCTACAAGATATTTCATTGTTTCAGATGACAATAAGCCCGGTCTCAGTGTTCCGCGTTCACCTTCATTAGACAGAGATTCAAATATTGAACTATATTCACCCGATCACTCAGAATATGTTCCAAGTTCTTCAAGTGAAACATCTGAAGAACAATTAGGTACTGAAGCAGACATTCAGCTCGAAGGTATGGAAGAAATTCCTGTTAGAACAACAAATACAAGAAAAAAGAAAAGGAATCCGGATAGCTGGAAAAGAAATATTAGGAAAAAAAGAATACAGCATGGAGAAGCTTACCTTTCTAGTAGAGGAAAATTCGTCCCAGGGGTTTCGATGAAAGATCCTTGCAGTGCAAAATGTAGGAAAAAATGCGGAGAAAAGTTAACCAACGATGCTAGACTCAAGATTTTTCAAACATACTATCAGCTTGATTCATATGAACGAAAAAGGGATTTTATACATAGTAATACGGAAAAAATTCTAAAGAAATGGACAACCAAGGAGAATTCCAAACGCCAATACACGATAAATTTCTTTTTGCCTACCAGTGGAGGAAAAACACAAATTTGTAAGACTATGTTTATAAATACTTTGGGTATACGAAAAGGAGTGGTAGATATTGCAATGCAGAATCGAAGAGAAGAGAACATTAGTGCACCTGATCAAAGAGGCAAAGGTCCAAAGAAAGCCACACCTCCTGAGATATTACAACGTGTAAGAAACCATATTGAAAGGTTTCCCGTCATGGCTTCGCATTATTGTCGCGAAAAAACTCAAAGGAAATATTTAGCGTCTGATCTTAATATTACTATAATGTACACAATGTATAAAGAGGATTGCATAAAAAAAGATTTATCATTCGTGAGTTCGTCGATGTACAGAAAGATATTTTGTGAAGAATATAACCTGGGTTTCTACCGTCCGAGAAAGGACCAATGCCGTATATGTATGAATTACAATATACCCGGTAGTATCAAAACAGAAATTACAGAAGCTAATCATAAAACACACCTTGCTGCCAAAGATAGGGCCAGAGAGGAAAAAAGGTCCGACAAGAAATTAGCTGAAACCTCCAACAAAAATATTTTATGTTGCAATTTTGATCTCCAACAAGTTCTCATGGTGCCTAATGACCCGTCAAACAATGCGCTATTTTATAAACAACGTTTGAAATCATTCAATTTTACTATTTACAATGTTGTTTCTAAACAAGGCGACTGCTACATGTGGAATGAAGTTGAAGGTAAACGAGGGAGTTGTGAAATAGCTAGTTGCCTTTACACCTACTTCAAATCATTACCTGAAAATATTAAACACATTATTTGCTATAGTGATAGATGTGGAGGCCAAAATCTAAACAAATATGTGGCAGCTATGTGTTTAACTGCAGTTCAGGAAATTCCACACTTGCATCCCGAGCGACAAGATCACTGACCAGCCGAATCGGAACCATCGGCTCGACCTGCGGCCGCCCACCTGAGCTGGCCTATAAGAAACAAGCAAGCAGCGAGACCTCTTACGTCACAATAAACTCACATATTTTCCCGCGCTGAGTAAATATTTGAAAATTACCATTTTTGTTAAGTTAATAAAAAATCACTGGTTTAATTTATTTGTGTGAAATATTGATTTCTGGCATAATAGTACCACAAAGTATACCTGCTCCGACTCTTTTTTAATTTTTTCCGCTCATAGGAAAATACCCTATTTTAAATTATTTGTAGATGAAATAATTTCATTTGATATATTTTTCTTATATCAAACCCGGGTGGTTTGATAGTTGTTTTGTGACACTACTTTAAAGAATTTACAAGGTTATATCAAAATATTTTCATTATTTTATATTTTCAGAAAATTAAAAATGCAACAAAAAGCTAGAAAACAATTTGTTGATTTTATTTGATAGACTATTTATTCACCTGGTGTAAGAATAGTTATGACTTCCGTAGTAAAAAACTATCTAATAAGGTCAAAATTTGCATAATTTTACTTTCCCGCACTAGTGCGGGAAAGTGACACTTTCAAACCTAAAATGCGTGCTGGAAAGTGGGTTAAAGCGCACGGTAGTAGAAAAAAATTATTTTCACTCCACTGTAATATTGAATCATTGTTGAACATATTTATTTATAATTAACGAATATGTGCACCTCTAGATAATTTAATTTTATATCAAAATTGGTTCACCTACGTTGATTCCTTATTAGGAATATCAACATCGGACCTTGACTGCAATAATACATATATTATGAGGAAATGTTAACATAGACCTTGTTATTTGGAATACGCATTGTGTATTCATTGAATTGTACATTTTTTATACTGTTGGTACAAGGATTGTAGTCAGTGGCAGTCAATATTTGAGTCTGAGGGTTATAGAAAAAATTCTAATTTCTATTACCAAATTTTCCATGGGATTTTAACGACAAATGTCTCGAAAGTTGGTTTAAGGTAGAAAAAAGTGCTTGCAACATAATTTTGTATACCCAGGAGATTGTTTTTAACATATTTGCTGCTTGAAATTACCTATCAAGATAACATTATTTGAATAAGAATGCCATTAGTTTAAAATTCGCGCTCAACCAAAAATGACTGATGACATAACAAGTACGTTCATAAGAGGTGTTCACTTTTTTAAAGTGATCTGAGATAAAGTGATAGGAGTATGCACCAAAAAGAACGAACTACTCAATTGAAACGCGCGATCTGCCAACGCATGCGTGAATAAGAGACATTAAACATAAATTCGTATCAGCATCTAATAATGTTATTGTATCCATAATTATTTCTTTTTTATTTAGTCAATTGATCATTTGTGACAAAAGAAAATTAGGTAAATTAGGTAAACGTTTCTCGTGGTGCGTTTGTGAATTATTTTAAATTTTTGTCTTAAATTTAACTAGTAGTGGAAAAAATTGTATATACATCATTGTGGTGAATACATTTATAAGTCTCGCACCTTTTTGGTGCTCGGTCAATAATAATAGTCTTCAGCACCTTGGTGTGTAATATACTATTATTCCAATTCCAAAACTTTTTTAAGGGATCATTTATAGATAATTCTCTAACAATGCCGCGTGATTTCGAGTAAAAAATTGACTCTTATTATGTTCGCCACGGAAAACAGATGGAGAACAAACGAGAAGAAAAATTCTTCAACGCCTCGAAATAAATGGGGCGTCTCTTCAAGCCGTTGGAAAATGGCACTTGTGTCTACATTAAAGCGTTGATTTTGAAAATTCCACAGATTCTTTATTCATTCACATAAAAGAAAAGGAGAGATTTCAACAAAAAGGAATCAACCAGTATATTGTAGAGACTGTTAAACTCAATTATTGTTCAAAAGGTTTCATTTGTGGTTTTAAAACTGTAAGAAAATTGAATGCTTTTCAGCAGAATATGCATAAATCTTAGTTTACAGAGTGTCCCAAATGGGATGTGTATTTCAAAAATTAAGTTTTCTTTTTCGAGTGCCGGCATAATATTTTTTTCAAATACGGCATATCGTTTTTTTTTTCAACAAAACATGCTCTAGGATCAAATAAAATGTTTTAAAAATATCCACTCTCTTTTTATTTCCAACTTACTCATGTATAAATTGATAGAAGTATCATTAGTGTTAGACGAACTTTAGTTTCAAAACTTTCAACTCAACTAATTAGGTTAGAACACAGTTGCTAACTTGTTTAGTAAGATTAGATTTTAAAGCCAACTAATGTTCTCTAGAATGTTCAAATAATAAAAAACAAATTGTTAGCTTAGACCAGTGCATCTCAAAATGTTGTTCCTGTTTTGTGAGCTGCTTGTTTTAGTCGATTCACAAAGTAAACAATAAAATATCAGTGGAGTAGCTTGATTCCATAAACTTTGCGTGAGTCACTCATTTTTGGATTAATTAATTTCTACAGCATGAGCGTACGATAAGAAATTTTAAAGGGGTTAGTTTATTAGTAAAAATTTCCATTTACCATCCATGGGAGTACCTTAAATTGTTTAAAAAGGGCTTCTTCTTTTTACGTATCGATGGTCTCCACGACTGCCAATTCCTTTTTTTGACATACAAGGTATAAAGAGAAAATGTTCTCTAGAATATTAAAATAATAAAAAACAAATTGTCCGCTTAGATCAATGTCTCTCAAAATTTCGTACGTCGTTTGAGTGAGTCACTCATTTTTGGATTAATTAATTTCTACAGCATGAGCGTGCGATAAAAAATTTAAAAAGGGTTAGTTTATTAGTGAAAATTTCCATTCATCATCCATGGGAGTACGTTAAAATGTTTAAAAAGGGCTTCATTTTTACGTATAGGTGGTCTCCACGACTGCCAATTCCTTTTTTTTTGGGATACCAGGTATTATAAAAAGAAAATGTTCTCTAGAATGTACAAATAATAAAAAACAAATTGTCCGCTTAGATTAGTGTCTCTCAAAATGTCGTACGTCGTTTGAGTGAGTCACTCATTTATGGATTAATTAATTTCTACAGCATGAGCGTACGATAAAAAATTTCAAAGGGATTGATTTATTAGTATCCATGGGAGTACGTTAAATTGTTTAAAAAGGGCTTCATTTTTACGCATCGATGGTCTTCACGACTGCCAATTTTTTCTTTTGTCACACAATGTATTATAAAAAGAGAATGCTTACCAGAAGAGGCACTTGAGGACGGCTGCATTGTCATGCCTATCGAACATATTTCGCTTTCTTCGGCCCAAAGCGACATAACTCGTCCCCAAAATTCACAGAGCAAAATAGCAAACCAGGTTTGAAATAAATTAAAGGCAAAAATGGGTCAGAACAGTGAAAATAAGTTGAAGCTAAAATTCGTGTACGCCAAATGAGTCATTTGATCTGATCGAAATAAGTTGATTGGAAAAAATGTTTCAAACAATGTGTCACAAAATATCCCAGTGGTTATGGTGACCGAATTTATGGTTACTTTCTTTGTCGTTAGCCACAAAGAAAAGTGTACGTAAATACCAAATAAAAAATTCAAGATTTGGAAGGAAGAATCATACAGGTTGTCCCAGGACTTCCTACACAAAATATTTATTGACTAACCATAAATATAAAAAATTGTATACCAAAAATTTTTCCGGAAATGATTAAAAAATATGTGGTACCTACAAATCGACAAAAAAAAGTCAATGCTAAAGTTACTTTATTTTGAACATCCTGTATAAGTTACAAAGACAATCTACAAAATCGAAATTTACAAAACGGAGACAGAGAAGCGCTGAAAGGGATGACGCACAATTATCAAGTTTTTATAGTATTTGAAAAAAAATTGAAGAAAAAAATTTTTTTTAAATCCAATTTTCATAAAAATAATAACCCATTGTTTGACTCATTTCAACTCTCTTTTTTGTCAAATTATTTCATCAACCTATCTAATAACTCACCAAGTACAATTATTAACGACCATAAAATTCAGAAGCGGGATTTCAGAAGGAACGAAAAGAAAAACCGTACAAAGAAAAAATATCGCGTACGAATTTTGAAAAGCTCGTTTTGAAGGGAAACATACTCCAAGAAGGGACGGTATCGGGACACTAACCGTTGCTGCAGTGGAAAAGCTTTGTTCGTTTCCCGGGATACTACTTCACGCACCGGGTGAGTTGCGCGGCAAAACCTTCTTTTGGCACCATTACGGCTTACACAAACACACCTGAATGTTGTTAGCCTGGTGACCTATAGATTATTATGAAATAAGGGAAGTAGGTACTTTTAATTATATTCCAGCAGATAGTAGTTATTGCCAAATAAATGATTAATATTCAATCATTTTCCCAATATAGATGGTCCTTTCAAGTTTCAATTTAAAAGAAAATTAAAAACGTTTTCCTCTTTAAGTCATTAAAAATCGACAATATTAAAAACTGAAGTCTCTCAAGCATAGATAAGCTATAAGCATTGATATAGTTGAGGGGGGCAGGGGGGTCACGGCTTGAGAAATCAAAATCTGTCAATCCAATTCAAAATATGGATGATTCCTAATTAGATGACTCAAAATTAAAAAAAATGGTTTGGTTCACTGCCCCACCTAGAAAAATTTCCTACCTATATCAATGGGTATAAGAGCTTGGGTTTTAAAAACAGTACCAGAATATAGTTTTTTTTTTAAATTTCACTAGTAATACCACTAGAGTTCAAAAAATTTCCGGATTTAATTTGACCTCGTGTGGTATTCGGTAAGAACCTACCAGGAAAAAATGTCCACTAAAATTCATCAGTTGCCATGGTGATCTGTCAGAAATACACATTCTGATTGGTTGAAAATTACATGTGTGGAATTTTCAAAGTTATTTTTGCTTGTCCATATGTAAACTTATTGCCAAAACTTGGTTTCCCAGTGATGCCACAAGCCACAAGGTGAAAACAAAAGTAAAAACCCAAAATTATCAGTGAAATAACATCTTACCACTTCAAATTACCCTCAACTTTACCATTTCCTTCCCGCCCATTTAGAGAAAAGCCCTTGTTCTCTACCTACAGTAACTTTGAAGTTCATTATCAGTGAAGTGCCTTATAGACCCACCCACCGCAAACCTATTTATAACAGAAGATAATCTTACAAAGGCTTGTTAAAAATTTCGATATTTCAGCATAATATGATAAAACAAAGACATATCTAAAGGTATCTAGTTGGAAATAACAGTTCTGTAAAATTGTTATTATGTCTTGTTGAGAGGCAAATAGCTGATTAATTAAAAACAAGACATGTTCCCAAAAAATGTCAGCCAAGCCAGTAGAAACTTGTGGGACCAAGGAGTGACAAATGAATGTTTGGTGAAAATTACCAGTTGTGGAATATTAATACTAATATATAGATATAACCAGAAAACAGCTAGGATATACTTATGTACTTGTAAAC
Source organism: Galerucella pusilla (assembly GCA_910591695.1). Taxonomy (NCBI): domain Eukaryota; kingdom Metazoa; phylum Arthropoda; class Insecta; order Coleoptera; family Chrysomelidae; genus Galerucella; species Galerucella pusilla. Next base: position 62,287 of record CAJUYI010001665.1, read on the forward strand.
AAATATGTCCTATGTTTGTTTCTGTAGATTAGTTTAAAAGTAGTAAGCATTGTTATTGAATATAAATATGGATCTTAGAAATAATTACAATATTTCTAATAATATACCTCAACACAAAATATGAAAACAACAGAAAAAGGTATAACAATAAAACCAAAACAAATGATTTGACGTATTATACCATTACTTTGAGACAAAAATATATCTAGCAAGTAGTAATCAACATCCATACAAGTAACACATAACTAAAATTATATTACACCAATTATTTTATAGATATAATAATGATTATTACCTTTTTGTTTAAATAAGTCTCTATATTGTTCTAGTTGATTTTGTTGAAGCCAAATTTCAACTTCTGTGAACTCCGAAGTAAAATATTTGTCACTGAATGTTACAAAAAATGATAACGCGTACGTAAAACAAATAAAAACAAATGAAACTATTACAACAGTTTTGGCACAACGACTCATACCCCAATATCGTTTTAATTCACATTTTTAACATAATTTAATTTTAGAAAACATGACCATGATACATACACCACGCCATTGTTGGTTTATTTAGTTTTTCACTGACGTTTTACACATGCGACATCTAGCGGCGATATGTTTGAACTACACATGTGCAAGGATCAGGAACGTCTCTAAGAATCGACTATAAAAAAAATTACCGACAGAACACAAGATAGATATCTATGATCAAGTCACTAATAAAAAAGAAGAAAAGAGTATGTTTGACAGTTGTTGTTAATAGAAACCAATACAAACAATCCAATCAAAACAAAACTTAGGAATATAGGGAAGAATTACATTTTTGAATTAAAAATGATGCGAAATGAACAAAGAATATTGTCTGAGAAAGAACAGGAATCTCCTTATTCCACATATGTACAAATGGAAGATTTACTAGATAAACTGAAATTATTGAACTACGAGTCTGAATTTTTAAGTGGCCTTAAAATTAAACCAATACACAAGTGAGTACAATATAATGTATCAAAAATCGAAATTTTTAATGAATTTCCAATTTTAGGTACTATTTCGTAGTAACTAAAAACCCAGGGGAACAATTTTACCTATTTTCACTTTTAGCTGCTTGGTTAATAAAAAAAAATGGAAAGCACTTTGAACAACCTCAAGAATTTGACGATCCAAATGAAACTGTTGATAGGATATTAAATGAAGTCAAAGAAAATGTAAACATTCATCTATCAGCAAGGTTTTATATTAAATTAATTCTTTTTACAGGGAATGGTTGTAGATTTTCCTCCAAATAAAATTAAACAAGGTGTTGGTGATCATGTAGTTGCAATTCTTGACTATTTGACAAATATAGCTCTCACCAAAAATAAGGTTGTGTTGAAGAAGTGAGTACCTATATATAATATTCTAGTGCTCTTGAAAACATATTATTGTAGACCCAAACCACCCGAGGAAAAGGAAAATGAAATAGAGGTTTTAGAAGACGAATCTGAAATAAATTTAGATAGAATTGAAGAAGAAATGATTACTGCATATTCGGACGATTCTGATGAAGAAAACATTTTTCGTTTAGATGAACTTAAACCAGTTAAAAAAGAAATTCAAGCTACAGAATTGAAATCCAATGTCGATCAAGAAACATGGAAATTGGAGGTAAATAAGAGTAAATAAAATATTTTGTCATGTGTACAAGGTTATGGTTTTTCAGGTTGAAAGAGTACTTCCATTATTAAAAGTAACTGTTAAAAATGATAGCAGAGATTGGAGATCCCATCTAGAACAAATGAAACAACATCAATCCAACATAGATAATTATTTTGGTAGTGCCAAATCCCAATTAGAAAAACTACACAAAGAAATTGCTACAACTTTGGATAAAGTTAATAATAGAGAAAAGTATTTCAACAGAGAATTGGAGAGTGTTTTGGAAGAATATCGAAGTTTACAAGACCAACTTTCAAAGTTGAAAGATAATTATAAAAATGTTAGTACCGGAGTTGCAGAAAGAAATAGAGAACTGTACCAGTTAACTGAAAAATTGGAAACTGTTAAACAACAGATGGAAGAAAGAGGTAGTTCCATGACAGATGGAAGTAAGTACTAATAGTAATGTTTTTGTTATGGCACAATACACATATTCTATTTTTTAGCTCCATTAGTGAATATTAAAAAATCGGTGGCAAAAGTGAAGGCGGAAATTGTAGAGATGGATGTTAGAATTGGAGTATTAGAATGTATTCTTTTGCAGACAAAGTTAAGAGAAGAAAAACAAATTGAAACTGAGTTTGGTCAGTCAATTTCAGTTTTTTAATTGTGTGACATTTTATACAAGTTTCTAGTCAAAAAGGCTGCACATATGTTATAATTCGTTGTTTCACATGTTTTAATAAAGAATATTTAAATTATTACAAGTTTTCATTATCTTATTACCTGAAAAAGTGCTCATTATTGAATCCAATTATAAATGCCAGGAATTATTTAAATAAATGATTGTTAACTTTCATTTTTAACTTGGAGACACATTGTTGTCAAATTATGATAATAAAAATACATTTTTTATTAAAAATTGTTTACTATTTATGTACATTTTGAGGTACAATTTGAGCCATAACTCTCACAAAATATTTAAAATTAAGAACTTAATGATATATCTTGTTTGAATATGAATTCTTCTTTGTAAGTGTCCCCTTCATTACAACTATTTTTACAAGTGTACACTGTCAAAACACCCCAGTCAATGTCGACTTCTTTTAAATAAGACAGCATCTGTGGCATAATTTGAAATTCAAATTGTCTTGGACCATTACATGTTTCACAATTTGGTACCTTATCAGGAACAGGACCTGCAGAGATCCACAATGGTTGGTCCCCTCTTTTGTACCTTATAACTTGATCGGGATTATGTTTAACTCTCTTTTGAAATTTGGAGAAACATTTATCGTTATTACTTACAGCATGTGCCTCTAATTCTGATTCAGGAATATCAACCATTGTTCCGGTTTTTCCTTCTATTTGTAATTGTTCAAATTTTGTCAACTCTTCTTCATCTGTAGTATGTTCTTTGTTAATTTCTTCAGGTTCTGTTATAATTTCCCACTCCGGAAATAATATTTTGGACTTTCTTGAAACGTAGGCTTTATTTTCACAATCCTTTTTATGTCCTTCTTTCCAGTCCAAAATTTGGTGATGTCTACTACAATAATGAACTTTCTTGCATTTGCTGCATTGTTTTTCCGATAAACACCCACATATGTTGCATAAATTTACCCATTTACTTAGACAAAAGTCAGGTTTAGGCTTGTCTTCAGGAGGATCGTAGGGGTAAAATTTATTATTTCTTTGTAAACTACTTCTTAATACTTTCAAATTATTGCTGTTATTTCTTTCACAGCAAGAACTATTTCTACAAATAAATATAAATATAGTTCGATGGAAATTATTTAGATAATCTTCGAATGATTGTTGAATGTCTTCTTCGTATGGAGCATACAGTTGGCATAAGAATATCATTGTTTCTTGGCATTTTTTGCATTGCAACTGTTCGGCAGAAGGTAAGCTTTCTAAATTCAACCATGCGGGTTTTCCACCTACTTTACTAGGAAACAACCGACTTTCTACTTGCCAGGATTCACAAACATCTAAATAACCAAGTTCAACGTCGGCTCCAGCCATTTCGGATAAATATCTTTAAATTTATATTTATTTAAGCCTTATACATCAAGAAATTATTGGGTTATGTTCAAGTCAAGTATGACATAAATGACAATTGACAAGTAATTTATTCAGGCAATTTTTAAAAACTGTACAGTGCATAGAGAAATAATATTTTTGTCTATGGTTCAGTGTACTCTTTTCTTTTTGAATCAATCCATTTAACCAATAGCTGCTATTAGGTTATTTGTCGGTTTGTCAATTTTCTGGTGGTGTTCTATTATAAACAAAATGACAAAACAACTTATCATTGATATTAATCATTCGCAGATAATAAATTTGAATAAAAATGATTTAATTATCTGTTTATCTATAAGTTGTGTGTAAATATTGGTTTATCGGTTGTATTAAATTTCAGTTGCAATTGGATTCACTTCCACAAAATGTTTACGAGAATATTAGTGCTAGTTGTTATTTTTCACCTAAGTGCATCTTTAGATTATTATAGACCGGAACAAATTCATATTGCATATGGCCAAAATGTACTGGAAATTGTAGTTACTTGGTCTACATTCAACGATACTAAACAATCCATTGTTGAATATGGTATTGGTGGTTTAATTCTTACAGCTAATGGAACTTCGACGTTGTTTACAGATGGGGGTTCTCAACAACACTCTCAATATATTCATAAAGTTGTTTTAAGTGATTTGACTCCTAATAGTAATTACCGTAAGTATAAAAATAAATTGTTTGTTAAATATTTTATATTAATTTTCATATTGCAGAATATCACTGTGGCAGTGATTTAGGATGGTCAAACTTATTTTACTTCAAAACGGCTCCAGATTCTCCCGATTGGCAACCACATTTAGCTGTATATGGAGATATGGGTAATGAAAATGCTCAATCTTTGGTACGTCTACAAGAAGAAACTCAAAGAGGTTTATATGATGCTATATTGCATGTTGGAGATTTTGCATATGACATGGATTCGGTAAGTTAATTTTTATTGTTATTAAATGATGACCTTATCTTCCATATGAAATAAATATATTTTTTAATTAGATATGCAATGAAACTTATTAGAATAAAATGTCTTATCTTATTTTTGTTTAAAACTGATATTTACAAGTATAGATACTTGCATGTTTATATTTTAAGACAAAAGAATTATTATTTATGATCCCCTTTGTTTATTTTTCTATTATTAATATAATTTCAGCAAAATGCTCAAGTTGGAGATGAGTTCATGAGACAGATTGAACCAATTGCAGCATACATACCATACATGACTTGCCCAGGAAATCATGAAGAAGCCTAGTAAGTATAATACCATCCAAAACAACTTGTACAAAAATGCAAGTACCTAGCAATGGGAGCATCTATCCAACAATTGTTACAACATATCAATATAACATCTTTACTTTTAATAGCTTGAGGGGATCTCACTGCTACTTGTAGGTAGTCCTCATTCTTTTTCAGCTGGTGACTTTGTCTAAGCTCACTCCCTGCGGGATTTTCTCAGAGACTTAGATTTAACAGTATTGACAAGTCTGAGCAGTAAATCCTTTCAAGTCTAATCTTTTGAAAGGTGACTAGAAAGGGATAGTATGGCAGTACCTTTTTTGCATACTTTATAGCAAAATTATTTGACAAATCTTCTCCTTTTTTTCAGTAATTTCAGCAACTACAGAGCCAGATTTTCAATGCCTGGTGGACCTCAATCATACATGTACAGCATCAATATTGGTCCGATGCATATTATTTCAATATCAACTGAAGTCTACTATTTCTTAGAATATGGTTAGTTTTTTTTAATTTACCATGAAAAACTTTCAGAAATAAACCACTAAATTTTCATTTTAAAGGATTAAAACCTCTGGTGTTCCAATACCAATGGTTAGAAGATGATTTGGCAAAGGCTAATCTACCAGAAAACCGAGAAAAACAACCATGGATCGTAGTTATGGGACACAGGCCGATGTATTGTACCAACACAGATCATGATGATTGCACTCACCACGAGACTATAACAAGAGTGGGGTTACCTTTCTTACACTATTTCGGCCTAGAAGATTTACTGTACAATTATGGAGTAGATTTGGCGATTTGGGCACACGAACATTCATATGAAAGACTATGGCCTGTATATAATTACACTGTGTACAATGGAAGCTATGAACAACCTTACGTTAATCCTGGGTAAGTGAATAAAAATTGAATCACACGATTTCATTTAAAAAAAATGTCTTTTTAGGGCTCCTGTTCAATTCACAACAGGTTCGGCTGGATGTAAAGAAGGGCGAGATCATTTTATGTGGAATCTGCCGGAGTGGTCGGCGTTCAGAAGTAGCGATTATGGATACACTCGTCTAAAGGTTTACAATGCCACGCATATGTACTTGGAGCAGGTTTCCGATGATAAAAGTGGTCAAATTATAGATTGGTTTTGGATTGTTAAGGATAAACATGGGCTCTATCCGCATTCTAAAATGGATTGGGCCAAGATGGATAAGATGAGATTGAAATACATGCATTCTTAAATAATTTGTGACTTATACATTTTTAACCCAGTAGATATAATATAGTAAAAAGGGTAGTTCAAATTTCCTGACCCCCTTTTTTTATCTTATTGATTACAGAAGGGAATAAACATGTTGGCTTTGCATTAATTTTTTAAATTATTCATATTATCAATACTCTTATTATTTTTTTTACTTTTAATGGTTAATTTTATTCAATTTAATTATACTTTTGTCTCTGGTTCATTTTGTTGATGGCATTTTTTTTTTCATTTTACTCCAGTCTCAAGTTTGACTATCACTTTATTTTTATTTCAAATTTATAGATCGTTTCATAAAAGTGACATCTATTAAAAATTGTGATACTCAAGACATATTATTTACTAGTCCTCTAGACGCAATTGACATTTAAATTTTTATTGTATATATAAATAAATATAATTATAATAATAAATATTTGAAAAATTATATTGCTTATTATTTCTCATCACCCACTCACCAGAGTTTGTAGGATTTTTGGTTCTTATAGGCCAGTATGGGTCATTTTAGACCAAAAGTATATACAAGTAATTAGCAAAACGGCTGATTTTTTTATAAGTACCTTGAAGTGTATAGATTAATATAAAAAAAAGTTTACCAGTATAAATTAGAAAAAAAAAATCAAAAAACTTTTTTTCGAAATTTTTCAATAATTCACGCTGGGAGGAAAGTGGAGAAGAATAAAAAATAATACCGTGTAGGGGAAGTGTTTTGCAATAGAAAAGGTCTCTTGCGTTTTTTTCGTCCGATCAATGGTTTGTCAGGAAAAAATTATATTTTTTTCCGCGATTCAGGATATAGGTCTTCCGCCGTGCAGCAGAGTCGCGCGGATGCGGAACACATACTTAGTTTACCGAATTTTTTTCTGACAAACCATTGATCGGACGAAAAAAATGCAAGAGACCTTTTCTATTGCAAAACACTTCCCCTACACGGTATTATTTTTTATTCTTCTCCACCTTCCTCCCAGCGCGAAATATTAAAGAATTTCGAAAAAAAAAGTTATGTGATTTTTTTTCCAATTTGGGAAATCGATAGACTGGTAAACTTTTTTTTATATTAATCTACATACTTTAAGGTACTGTAGTTGTTACCCCTATCGTCTGGCCTATTGATCAGAAAGTTTGAACAAATGTAAAAAAATACATACAAGGTGTTTCATTAGGAATTGTCTACTTGTATGTAGACTTTGAAAAAAAAATCAGAATGTATAACTATATATTAAAAATTTGACAGGTAAATATAGAATATGATTAAGTATAAAATTAAATAGAATTTTAATATAAAATATGTATTAGTTAATACAACTTCTACTTTCAGAAATACTGTTTCCCTTTCCCCCCAGTAGATGAAATAATTTTTTGTAGTGGAATTTATATACATATACAGAGTAAATGTTCACATGACAAATATAAAATTTGGCAACTGTTTTTAAAAAAATAATCCAAAAATTATTTCATTTCATATCAGCACCATTTTGAACTTTATAAAGCCGTCAAATTACTTTTCAAGTAAACAGTATTCAAGATATTAACCTGACACTCTGTATATAAGAATGTAGTACAGATGAGCACATTCAGTAGAATAAGACTTAGCATGAGTCCACATATACAGGCTGTTACAAGTTTACACTTGAAATTTATAACCAGAAGTGAGAAGCAACTTTTTTTATTTTATATTTTTTGAATATTTTCCATAAAAATGTAAATGTAAAAACATAAAAAATATCAACTCTTCTTCCATTCAATATATTCTACGTGAATTAAATTCCAAAATTAGTGTAAACGATAAGTTTTAACCATCGGCTGTCCCTTTCCCAAATAAACAGATTTTTTGGCTACACAAGTGTCCTTCAAAGGCTTGGTCCTATTTTTACATAAATGCAAATTACAAATACTTATAGCATTGTTAAATTCATAAAACAAATTATTATTACCCCCGTTTGGCCCGACGATTACATCACAGTTTAAATTTTTGCTGCGTATATCATCTAAACAACATTCCATATATTCAGAGTGTTCAGCGAAATATTTACTGATATCGTAATGTTTTATTTTCAATTGTTGTGCTATAATACCCGTTATAAATGCGTCATCAATCCAAAAATATTTCATATTTTGACTCAATCTATAGAGTTGTTCAGCTGTTTTTGGTGTGGTGATATAGAACCAGCCAGAAACGAATGTTGGGTAATAAGATAGCTCATATTCTTCTTTTGTAACATACCACTTATTGGCAGGTTCTCGAATTGGCACCATATTTCTTAAAACATACCCAGCTATAAAGTATTTATTTAAATTCTTAGAAACTTTCAATGAGTTTAATAAATTAGGTAAGCGTTCTATATTTACAACTGTATCATCATCCATTTTTATAATGTAATTAGCATTAGGGCAATTTTCTGCTGCCCATTTTAAGCCCATCGTGTGCTTGTAGGTGAGATTTCTGTATGCTTCAATAAAACTTCCTTGTACTAAATCACCGAATCTTTGATTTTCATTTTCTATAGAAACTTGAGTGGTGTATTTATCAAGCGGTGCTGTACCGAGTAGAAAAATTCTCTTCAAATTAATCTGTTTAAGATCTTCTTGTGAAAAAGCTCTTCTCATAGCACTTCTCGTTTCTACGTTTCCATAGTAAGATGTTACTATAATAATGGCTTGAATAATCGAGTCGTTTTCACATCTATTTGCGTTTAAAACGTAGTGAAAGTTATTTATCTGAAATAGTTTTTCAAATTTATGTGGCTGGTTTATTTCTACAAATTTTCTTTCGGTTACTTCAAAACTGTATTCATTGTTATTTATTTTCATGTAGTATAAAATTGTGAATAGTACAGATGCTGTAACTGCAGCTAGAAGTAATTTGATCTTACAATGAAGCATCGTTTTTCGTCTCAGTTAACCCATATTCCTTAATTTAACTTTGTGTTTATTTTAAAATTATACTTAAGCTACATTATTAATTAAAACATTGGAATTAAATAATTGATTTGTTGTGGTTTGTAAACAGCAAACAAAATGTCAAAGAATAGAGATGGAGTCGTTACTTTGAAGTAACGTAACGTAAAGCCAGGTGCTGGAACGTTACTATGAAAAATTAATAGCGTTTTCCATTGACAAAACTAGGGTGCACTGAATCTGAACTGAGTGCAAAATTTGTGTTCCATTGGCTGCACTGCACCAGTATTTCATATTCCATTGGAAAACTAGTGCAAGAGTGCAAAATGGCGGCGAATGATGAACGCTGCGAATTCGAAAGAAAAACAGTAGTTTATTTATTATTTATTTTTCACTGGATATTATTGTAAAAAGTAGAGTATTTTACAAATACTGAACCAGTGATTGGAAGTATTAAGTTGTTTTAGGAAATGAATAATCTCTCAATGTACTTTTAATAAAAATTTTCTCATTATTTTTAATGTTAAATAATAAAACAACTAGATAAGGATACATAAAACTGCACCTGCTTTTAATCAAAACAACAAAAACCACCACAAAACAACCAACTTGATTTGACGAATGACAACTGACAACTTTTCTGTGTTCCATTGGCCCTGCACTCAGTGCAAAATATCGGTACACTGGTGTAGAGTACGCTCGAACTTGGTGCCAACTAAGTGCATGCCAATGGAAAACGCTATTAGACAATAGTATAAGGCAGGGCATGTCCACGACAGTTGACAATACCCCGGTGGTAAAACAATAAACAATAGACACGATGCAAAATTATCAAACAACAAATAACTATTAACCTATATTATTATATATTATTAAATATGCAAGCTCAACAATTGAAATAACTTTAAAAGTACACTGAAGCAAAACCAACTAAACTCAAACAAGATATATCATTATAAATAAGCATAACCTCACTATCAAGTACCACGTGTTCTGAACGCTTTGTTTATCGTTTTACCACCAGACTCTTGTCAAAATAGTTTGTGACGTCACGTGGATATGCCCTATGGGAAAAGTAGCGATATGTTATTATTTGAATAAGGAGATATCAAATCAAATTAATATTATCTAGTTCCAGACGCATTTATGGAAGTTGGAAGTTGGACTTTTATTTCAACAGGTATACAGATTCAGCAAATACTCATGTTCCGTATATCCATTCTAGAGTGGAAGAGAGGAGGCTATAGAATAAAAAAGACAATGCCAAGAGAAGTGGGTGTTTCGTGGAGAGGGAGTATTTAGTTCTGTCTTGGACATATATAATTTAATTTATATTGCTCACTGTTGTTCCTATATGAGATTCTAAGATGAATATCCCAAGAATCGGTTATTCGAAAAGTAAAAGCCTTCTCACAGTTATTTCTAGAAATGTTTTCCCACCTCTAATTGTGAACGACCTTCAATAAAATGAATGTGATCGGATGTATTTTGGGTTGCATAGTTATTGCATCTTATTGCAAATAAACGAGCGACTTCACCATTTTTTTAAAATAAAATATAGATCTTATTTTGTGGTGTGCACAATATTATTTTCGACTGTAATCTAATAAAAATATTTTAATATTTTCAATACAAAGTACCTATTTACAAGTTTTTTTTCAACCATCAACCACATAATTACCAATTTATAAAACCTATAGTCACGCTCGACAAAATATGAAACATTTTTTTCAATATCTTAAAAAATTAATCAAATAATATTGTTCCGACACGTCCGCGTCCTGACCATCTTTTTTTTTCAAACGGCCATTCACAATAAAGTAACTTTTCAACTGAAAGTGAAATTTCAGCAGACCTG